>SKCR01041664.1:0-42188 GCA_019454045.1 Zanthoxylum bungeanum
ATCTTGGGACCTCTAGAAACTACAACATGAATAATGTATATTGTATGGATATTAGATGGGTGGGACAATTTTGGAAATTGTAATAAATTTGATTTATTAATTAGACCTGCGTGTCCAGCCTTATTACCTCATTATTCTTTGTATTCTCTTCTCACATATTCCCCTCAATGTAAATGAGGTTTCTTTAGAAGTGTAGTGTAAGGGGTAGAAGTAATACATGTGCTAGCAGGAGAGAGAAAATGAGAGATTTGATCTAGGATCAATGTGTAAAGTATCTATCTGTATATCATTATTATTTTATTATACGCGCTTTATTATGTATTTAGATGCATGTTTAAGGTGTATGATGATGAGACCTTAACAAAGATAATAAATTGCTTGCCAATTTGCACTCGAAAAACCCTCGCAAAATATTAACCATATTTCCTTCCATTGAGTGATTCTCACTCAGATCCGAGACGGCATTGGTTTGTTGGCCAAAGTCAAGGCCTTTGTCTGTCGAAGATGTGTTTGAATCACGAGAGCTTTGTTCCATGTCATGTCTTGTCCAAGTTGTGGTTTGTTGGCCAAAGTCAAGACCACTTTTTGTCCATCGACATTGATTACGAAGCTTTCCATGGTCAATGGGTCGCGCTTGACTGGGATCACTAGTTTGTTGTGCCAAAGCCAAGGCTTAGTTGATTCAGAGGAAAAATGTTAGGTAATACATTGGATGTATTGGCATATATAAGATATATGTTTCGGACTTGGATGTCCCCCTATCGGATCTAGGAATTGGATTGGATCCAATCGATCTTAGAGATCTACCTAGTTAATTATCATACAATTTGTTGGCCAAAGTCAAGATTGTGTGATATTTAACGGGATCCTAGCCCACTAGGAAACGCGGTTTCCCGAGTACTCGACAGAGGGTTAGAGGCTCGCCGAAAAATAGTGGGAGGCAAGAATTGAATTTACAATATTCGTTCAATTACTCGCCATACGTGCTCATTCAAATATCATTCGTCAATTAAATTAAATGTTAGTTGGACTAATATTTAAATTGTTGTTTTAATTAATAGTTGGACTATATTCAAACTATTCATTTATAGTTGATTTTATAATTGGATTATAGTAATCAATATAATTGATTTTAATCTATTAAATTATAGTTGATTAAATAGTTGGACTATTGTAATTTATAATAAATAGTACCTTAATCGTTGATTAAATAGTTGGACTATTAAAATCAAGATAAAATTGAAAGATTGACATTTAAAACATAATCCTAGGGAAAATGTATTTAAATGGTTTAATTTTCAAATTGAGAATAATTTCAGGATGGTCCTGGAAAACTAATAAGTTACTTTATTTGATAAAATAATATTAGGCCTAAGCCTGAAGTTAAGCAAATATTAGAGCATAATCCTTGGAAGATTTATGTGATGATAACTTTAATGCTTAATCCATTAAGCTTGTCGCAGTAGACTCCTTAACTTCTGAATCAGAACTAAGGATTACATCCTTAAAGTATGATAAAGAAATTGAAGGATATTTATAAATCTATACTTAGATTTTAGAAGTACTAAAATTGCAATAAATAATTCTTGGAGAATTAATGACTATTCTCAAGGAGATAAAGTCAAACTTTGCAAATTAGGCAAGGAGCGCAAGTCGCACCTTACTTCGATATTCCAGAAACCTGAGGCTTGGCCAAAGGCTTCTGAAGTGTTGAAACTGGCAAAGGCAAAATCATTATGATCTTCTGGGAAGATAAAGGACATATCCCAAAATATCTGCTAAATGTGGCAAATGGGATCGCGGAAGCGAGACTGCCGTTTGGACAAAGCAGACATGAAGGAATTGAAGAACGAGCAAGGCTCTTACTTCAAATATGTTGTCAACATTATGTTCACTACTAGTATTAAAATTGGATTTTAAATACTTAGTGTGATACATAAATATATACTGATGTTCAGAATCTGCTATGAGCAGGATTAGGAAACTGTTATAATGTAACTAGTTTGACTAGAAACATTATCTCTATATCAGTGTTTGACCCTCTGCAGGTGAACCTTTATATTCTAGAACAGTAAAGTGTTTTATTATATAAAGATGATATTGAGATAAACATAAACTACTGGGAAGATCATAGCGGAAAAGTCGAGACCTAACAAAAGAAGTAAACCTGAAGTGTCGCAAAAGACTGGGATGAAAAACAAAACGGAATGTACCGGATTTTTAGCACGTACAACCATCAAACCAGAGACCAAAGCAAGGCTCCATTAGATGTGAATAACATCATTTATATTTTGAATATAAATAAATCTCAAATATATATTATGACAAATAAATAGCTCAACTGATTTGATCAGATGAAACTTAATTGTGGCATTGATGTCTGGGACACAATCAAACAAGACTCGTATATCCACACTTTTGAAGAGTGGGTACTCGGACTAATTTGATCCCAATCAAATAAAGTCTACGAATCTAGTTTATTCGGCAAAGTGCCTAAAACACCTTTACTCGGTAAAAGTGCAAATGCCATCGATCTGTAAGCCCTAGTTCATAGTGAATCAAGTGGGCCCATGTCTAGCTAGGCTAGATGTGGATATGAATATTTCGTGACCTATACGGATGTGGCATCGCATTATGGTTATGTGTTTCTTTAGAAACACAAATCGGAAACTTTTAAGTTTCCACACGAAAATAGACAAATAAATCGGCTAAAGTATCAAACCGTCACGGTAAGACCGTAATGGAAATTACTAAAGCAATAAGTTTCTCATATACTTGAAAGAGTAAAGAATTATTTCAAATGATTACTCCTCTCGGAACACGTCATTAGACGGTGTGTCCGTACTGAGTAACCGAATTTTGTTGGACATGATAAGGTTAATCATGAGTCGCTCTGAGCTACCATTTCCTTCAACGGATAAGCTTTAAACAGTGCAAGAACTTATTTAGAATAAGGTTCCACATAATCTGTTTGACAGATTTCATATTAGATATGAACGGGAAAGAAACCGAGTTTCACTTTCCTGAACATTTGGGTATGCTGGGCATACGTTTGGATGATACCAAACTTAAACCCAAATTGGATAAGTGCCAATTGTAGGTTATCCTAGGGATACCATAAGTATTGTACTTATACATCTCACTAGAGAACAATTAGATTGTTTCTCACCATGCGGTTTTCCTAAGAGGAATACCGATATGCAGTGATAAGTGGGAGGATAGTAAAACTCGATAAAAATCAGTGTAATACTATTCAAGGCATCGAATCTTAATGGAACACAAATAGTTCATCAAGGATGAAACTATACTATTAATCTTCGAATACACAAGAACCGCGTAGGTCGGAGAGAGACAGAAAACAACCTGGGGTATGGTTTCTGATCTCACCTCGTAAAGATGTCTATCTTTTGAGGTATACCAACTAACTACGTATGAGGAAGTGATACAAGGTATCAACTCCCTATTATGGCAAAGTGCCATGAGTCCGAAATGGATAATGCTTGCTAAAGCTGCATATTTCATTTATGAAATATGCTTTAACGGGAAAATCGCTTTCCTGAAAAGGAAACCTTTTGGAGGATGCTTACAACATCCTGACGATTTTGTCGTAGTAAAACTAGCAAACAAGGTTTACAGGTTATTTGATCCATGTTTGGATTGAAGCAAGCATTAGGTTCTTGGAATTATCGTTTTGATATAATCATAATGGTGTATGATTTAATTCAAAATGAAATGATTCTTGTGTATATAAGAGGGTTAGTGGGAGCGCACTAACATTGGATGTCCTATGAATAATGATAATACGTCATTTCTTGGAAATGATATTCCCATAATAACTATTGGTGAATGCTTGACTTTCGATAAAAATCTCCGTGGAACCGTACATTGAAAAATGTACTCTATCTGGTGTCTCATACGCTTTGAGTATATGAAGTCACAAACAGGCCAATCCAAGTGATAGTCACTGGATTGATGTTAGAACATCCGTTAGTATCTTAAAGAACTAAGGATGCTGTCTTAGTCTATAGAGATGGAGAACTTGAAGTGACTGGGATCACTGTAGCAAGTTTCCTAACCGATAAAGACGACTATAAGTCGAAAACATATTAACAAAGTTTGAATAACGGAACAATGAGCTGGAAATCTTCAAAGCAAGATACTGTTACCGAATAAACAACAAATGCGGGTTATTGCTGCAGCTGAAGCAGCAATAGAAGCCATCTTGGGTTGATAAATAAATCTAATAGATTAGATATAATTCTATTAGCAGCTGAGAAGGCGTCAGCACAGGCTAAAGAATGAATGGTCTCATCAACGATCCAGATACATACTTCGATATTCATCTGATTCGTTCGGATCATACATCGTGGCGATGTGATGATCGTATAAATCGCATCAGATGATAATCATGCGAATCCGCTGACGAAAGCATTTCTCAGCAGTTTGAGCCAACATACATAGTTCAGGTGTAAGCACTCGAGTGACTAGCTATAGGCCAGTGGGAGATTGTTGGACAATTATGACCCATAGCGTCACTATTTGTACAGATCATGGTGTGGTTGTACAAATTAACTCTGTGACAAAGGAGATTGCACTCTTATCATTTGTGATTAGATCACCTAGATATATAAATGATGAGAGGTCCATATGATTTGTTCCTGGATAGAGAATGATATGAGACAGTATCAGTCCACGAAGGATAAATCATTAAATATCCCTAGTCAGAGTAATATCGAGATTGGATATCGATAAATACGTAAAAGACTAGTATTACACTTGTGCGCGTTGTGAGGGCACAACGACATAGTTCTCATATATTTGGGTATAGGATACTCATGCAAGTGTAATAGGAGGTTGTGTTTTTCCAATGGTACGGGAAACAGCTTCGCTCTGGATAAGACCCCCGTCGAATTCCATTGGTAGTATGACTATGTGTCTATGGAAGTCCGAAATCAGGGTAGGTGTATTTGGTCTTAACCTGAGACTTGCACCGCTAATACATACGACAATCAATATACTTTGGTTGAGGTCGTCCAGGGCTTTAACCAGTTTCTGTGTACGTCGATTCTGGGTATATTGAGAATCGTAGTGTGTTGGGTGTGATGTCAAGACGGAAGTGTCACTCCAATCATATGGAGATGATGGTCACGTAGGATACGGGACTGGTTCTCTTAAATGCTGTAGCTATCGGGATAAAATGACAAGGTCATGTTTATCCGATTTTGGAGACTAGTCACCAGACATCCGACATGTGCTTCATACGGGTAGACACAATTCCAGCCCCAGGCCTAGCACGTGATCATTTGATACTGGACAGATACGCAATACTACGTATACTACGCCTGATATAGATCCTTTATTCCTGTAAGGATATTTTCGGAGAATTGGGTAGGCATGGCGCTTTGCTAAAGGCCAACCTTGTCTTGTAATGGTATAAACGTAGTACGAGTACTTACGTGTTCGGATAGTCCGACGACCGACTTTACTGCCAACATATCCGGGGATCTCATGGTCCTTCTCCCAAGATTCACCGATGATGTATAACTCACACTCTAAATTAATCTGGGATTAATTAGAAGAGAGAGAATTAATCTGGGATTAATTGCGAGATATTTTATCTAGGATAAATATCAATTAAAAGAGAGATAACGATTAATTTGGAATTAATCATTAAATTAATATATTTGATATATTAAACGAATTGGATTTCGACGCGGAATTAAAATTAGATTTTAATTCGGGCGAACGAATTAATTTAGAATTAATTCGTTAGCGACGTGAATAGTGATTTCGCTAGGCGTAATCATTTAATTACGACACAACGGAAAATTTATTAATTTGGAATTAGCGAACCTGAGCCCGAGATTATTTGCGAGCGCATACGCATTTCGAATTCGAGTGCGGCACGTCAAATCAAGCGTCAAATCGCTAGTCGCATCAAGCGTCAAATCACTTGTCACTTTGAGTGATGTGACTTTACAAGTTGTGATTGATGTGATTGAGTGATTGAATGATGTGAGTGGTTAGGCTTTAATGGTTTGACTTTAAAAGCCAAATTCACATGAAATACATGTGAAATTCAAATGAGTGTATTTAATACACAAATTTGGTAACACAACACACAATCTCTCCTTCTCTCTAAAATTCACGCCCAAGGGGCCAAGAAAACCTTCTGGTTTTGCAGTGAAAAACTGAGCATAAAGGAAGCATATAGTGGGATTTTGTGGTAAAATATCAAGTGCTAGAACACTTACGAGACATGCGAAGGTGATAGGGAAGTCCACCAATGAGCCGGGAACCGTTCGACGAAGGTCGGAGCTTGACAAAGGACCCAAACCGAGCCAAACCAGTGAAGACCTCACTGCCACTACCGAACCAGTGAATGGAGGAAGAAAATCAGTTTCGTCGCCTCCGCGTCGCTCAACCGATCGATGTGAGTATTCCGCAACTTCTTCGATTGTTGTTCACACTTGATTCATGCTTATAATTGATCTTGGGACCTTAATAGAAACCCACATATAACCTTGAAGAATCAAATACATGGTTTGTCTATATATGAGATGTCTGGGTTAGGATTCATTTAGGATCAATATATCTACACAAATGCAAAGAAAAAATGAGATGCAAAAAATAAAGAAAAGAAATAAACTAAAAAATGAAAAATAAAATAAATAAAAAGAAGACAAAAGAAGAAGAAAAATGCAAAATGTTAAATTATTATTTTATCTACTAAATTATATTCCCCGGCAACGGCGGCAAAAACTTAACACCCTCACAAAGTGGTTCTATACTCCCAAATATAAGAATGTCGAAGTAATAAATAACACGGTAAGTCTGAGGTCGATCCAAAAGGAATAGATTTAGTAAAATAAATAAGAATTTGAGTGAAAATAAAAAGATTGAATTATTGAAATGATTGATAATTTTTAAATTAGACTGCAATAATAAAATAAAATGCTGGGTTAGGGGGTCCACTTTTAATATTTCAAATTTAGAAATCTCACTTTTTATAATATAAAAAATGCCATTATTGTTGGGGCAGATGTGCAACCCCTAGGGACGGATCGGTGCTGTTGGACAATTATGACCCATAGCTTCACTATTTGCAAAAGACATTGTGTTTTTGTACAAATTAACTATGTGACAAAGGAAATTTCTATTTTATCATTTTGTAATTGGATTAGTTTGATATATAAATGATAAAAGTCCTTATGATTAGTTCTGGATTAATAAGATATGAGACAATATTAATCCATGAACGGTTTAATCATTAAACATCCCTAGTCGTAGTATTATCGAGAATGGACATCGATAATGCGGAATAGACTAGTTTACACTTGTGCGCGTTATGGAAGCTTAACGACATAGTTCTAATATATTTAAGTATTGGAAATTTATGAAAGTGTGATGGCAGGTTCTTTTAGCCGTTGGACCGGGAATAACTTCGCTCTCGATAGACCCATCGAAATCTCATTGGTAGTATGACTATGTGTCTATGGGAATCCGAATCAGGGTAGGTGTATGTGGTCTTAAACTGAGACTTGCATCGCTAATACTTACGACAATCAGTACGTTTTAGTTTTGGTCGTCCGGAGCTTTAACAGGTTCTGTGTACGCCTCTTCTGGGTTTAATGAGAATAGTAGTGTATTGGGTGTGATGTCAAGATGGAAGTATCACTTCATTCATATGGAGATGATGATCATGCAGGATACATAACTAGTTGTAGGCATCGCATTTTTGTATATCAGCCCGATGATGAGTCTCGTATGGAGACACTACCTCTTTAGTTGTGAAAGCCGCGTGAAACGGACGTTGGAAGGGTAAAGTTGGAAATTAGCATTTTGTCAGATTTAACTCGCTTGTTTCACTTCGGGTTCGCTTGTTGGACCTCTGTTTTAAAACACACCAAATCCATTAAAACACATCTCAAAAATTAAATAATTAAAATTAAAACACATCTCACAAATTAAATAATTAAAACCAATTAAAATTAAACTTAAATTAAATTAAATCACATTCACCATTAATTGAACTTGAAATTAAATTAAATTAAATTCCTAATTTAAATAAAAACACATTCCTAATTTAATTAAATCACCTTCCTAAATTAAATAAATCATTATCCTTAACTAAAAAGAATAAATCAAATCACTTTCCTTAATTAAAAGATTTTCCCTATCCATACTAAATTAAAAAATATCACCTAATAATACACAAATTTGATTCCTTCCCCAAACAAGGTAAAACCCATCCCCTTGGCCTATAAAAAGAACCATTCACCCCCTTACCAAACCCTGGCTGGCTCATTCGTCTTACACTAAAAAAATCCCCTACACTCATTCACCACTCACGGCCCTTCAACAAAATAATACAAATAATAAGAACCCTAGACCTCACTCAACCCGCTTCAGCCCCCTTTCCCTTCACGCTGCCTCACAAGCCCACCACTCTTGCTTTCACACCTCGCCTTTGACCTGCCATTATCGCACCACTAACATGCCTCACATAAAGGCACCTTGCACTCTCACCTGAAGCCTTCACACCTCGCCTTTGACCTGCCATTATCGCACCACTAACCTACCTCACATAAAGCCACCTTGCACTCTCATGTGAAGCCCACTGAACCATTCCTTGGACCTGCGCACTCACCGTATCAAACAACCAAGCTTCATGTAAACTACCCATTAGCCTGCCAACAAACGCCCCTTGCCTTTACTCACCTAGCACACATAATTCCCCAAGCACGTCCCAAACACTTTCTCAAGCCTCCTTGCACGTCCAAAGACCTCCTTGAAGCCTCCATTGACGAATCATTAAACCTAAGCACCCTCTCTTGCCGCATCTTTCACCCTTCACCAACACCCTTCACGCCTAAGCCCCTTTCACTGCCCTCCATTGCCTAATTTTAGCCACCATTCACAGCCCTAAAACACACCAAAATAAGCCTCAAATAAAGCCCTAAAATCGCACTAAACACTCTCCAAACATAGCCACATTCACAGCCCCAAAACAGTCCCCAAAAATGCACCCACTGCACCTTGAACTGCCGCATCTTCACCTTCTGTTCTGGTCAGTTTTGGCTGCGACTTTAGCCAGCAAAACAGCCCTAAATCACCTAGAAAACCCCTCAAAAATCTCCATAAAGTTTCCCTAAAAACCCCTCAAAACCGCAGCTCCATTAGCCTTTAAAATCACCCAAAACAGTACACTAAACGACCAAAACAGGTACCTGAAAAACAGCAGCAAAACAGCAGCGAAACGGAGTAAAAACAACCGCCCGAATAGCAAAACAGCGAGGAAAGACGTTGAGTTGGTGAACCAAAAGAGTTGCAGATCTTCACCCTTCCAACGGACGTGTAACGCCCTTTCTTGAGACGACAAAAGAGGTTAGACCTGAGGGCACCCTTTTATTTATTATCTTTCGTTTATTTTATTTATTTTAGAAATATTATCGCATGAGAGTCGTTTGAGGCATGATGTGATTGTTGGATGAGCGGAATATATGTTCCTTTTGTGGTATATAGGATGGAAACCCGGACGTAATTCGTAGCCGAATCCGAATGGACGGTAGTGCAGTTGTTGTACTCGGGATACAACGCCACGTACCACTTAAGAGACACGTATTTCGTCTCATCCAAAATTGTGTTTTGAGCATGTTGTAGTTCGTAGGTTGTTTATTTATTATTTTAAAGCATGATTTAGTTTAGTTTATTATTTAATTTTCAAAGCATGATTATGTTATTCAGGCATGTCGTTTCTTTATGCACGATGTTTTGTTTAGTTTATGTTATGTTTTAAATTGGTTATTTATTCAACATGCTTGTTTGTGTTATATTGCGTGTTTTCATTTAAAGATTTACTTTCGAGCATGAAAACTTAGATTAGGAGTTATTTAGATGAAAACATGTTAGATCTAAGTACCCTTGAGCATGATTATTGAGTAGACTTGGTTGATTCATTGCACAAATTATATCATCACAAGTGACATAAGTAAGGGACCATTTCGAACCCAATGGTTTGAGGTCTTCCCTTGCGAGGGGTGAGTGCGGCCTTAAATCTTTGTCCCGGTTCACACCGGTGGCGACTCCATGTTATTTCGTACTCCCAACTAGGCCGCGAGCCTAGAACAGTGTCGCTCAGGTTCTGTTGTCTACAGTCTGGCGACTCCACTGGGGATATTTTGAATCGGCCCCGAAATCATGTCTTGTGATGTTTATGCTTTGTGCTTTAGTTAATCGTTTCTATAGTGAGTTGAAAGGGGTGTAACCAAAGGCAATGTTGAAGCTAGGTGATGGTTGGGTGTCTTCCTTCACTCACTACCCTTCGGGGAAAAGCTGTGAAGGCACTTAGATGAATCTTCACTTGTAGCTTGTTGTGACAGACTAGTTTGGAGGACTCGTTGTTTATTCCTGACACCAAGCGATAAGAGCCTAAGGGCTTGGTACTTAAGAGAGCCCACTCCACCCTCCCTCTGGGGAATCTACAACGGGAATCCATTCGACAGTTAGTCACACACCGTAACTCGTTGGCACGTACCGTAAGGTATAACAAATGTGCACTCACTTGGTCGCTTGAACCCTTGAGTGGGGAGTCCTAGTTGTGGGTAATCCTTCGTCAAACGAGAGCCTTTGTCCCACTCCTATAAACCCACATGTGAACCATAGTTGTATGACCTATAGGGGCCACCCTTTATGCTTTTGATAACCCCATGTGCATCTCATGCATACATGCATCATGTTAACCTCTGTGTCTTAAAAGCCATCATAGATATCCGTTGGGTTAGGGATAAAAGAAGACTTGTCAATAAGAGTTTAGCAAATGTGGATATCGGGGGAAAATGAAACTGAGGAACAGAAAATCTTACGGCAATGATAGAAAGACCATGGTGGGCCAAAAAAAAATTGAAAAAAAATGAAAAAAAAAAAAAAGGAAAAAAAAAAAGAAAAAGAGAAAAAAAAAGGAAAAAATGAAAAAGAAGAAAAGAAAAAAAAGAAAAAAAAAGAAAAAAAAGAAAAAAAAAATTGTTTGTTTTTAGTCTTTGAATTAGAAAGAAAAAGATGAACACATATATATGAACTCATTTGCTTTAGGATGAAATCTTAGAAACGATAAACTCTTAATGTGCTTTTATCTGATACTTTGAGTGATTGATCTATGTTAGACTCGTAAGCACTTCACTATAGGTTCTTAGCGGTGAAAACCTGAGTAGTTGGCAAGGTGACTAGTTGAAGAAATTGTAGGTCGGTGAATGACCGTTTGCTTACATGTCTATCTTGATTTGCTTATGTTATGATGTGTGGTATGGTTGAAAATGAAAGAAAAGTCTCTAAAAAAAAGAATTGAACCACTTATAACCAATAAGCGTGAAGCTACCCATGGGCGAGTATTAGGACTACCATGAGGAGAAATGATACCTTAAAGGGTAGGTGTGTTGAAAAAAAAGAGAAAGAAAAAAGAGAAAAAGAAAAGAAAAGAAAAAAAGAAGTTCAAAATGAAAAGAAACAAAAAAAGAGAAAAAAGAGAAAGAAAACCATACCACATTGAGCACAAAAAAAGCAATTGCAGGCATAATTGAGACATCTAGGTTGGTTTGACCCATCGATCCCGATTTTTGACGAAATCATTGAGTTAGCTTACCTGGGGATGAATCTGCAAAGGAACCTTTGCACACACACACTTTGAGTCTGGCTTAGATCATTTATTCAAAGACTTGGATTCGAGTTGCATCGAATGTTTTGAAGGTTCTCTGGTTTCATTACTGGGCATTCCTTGAGGACGAAAATATGTATAACTATGGGGACTATTTCGTAGCATATAATATAATGTGATGGTATAGAAGGCCCCACCATGTGGTTCATCTTGACCAAGTACAAACAGTAGAGAGCAGAAAGCTAAACCAAGACTGGGGGCGACCAGTCTACCACATCGCGAATCAGGGATATAACAAGATATTGAGTCATGAGACTAGAGAGAAGACTGAGCAATCACCTGGAGAACTGGCGGAAGACTTAACCCAACGGAATAGGAAATTCATTCATGCATGCATGCATACACGTAACATATTTTGCATTCTTTTTTGTGTTTGTTTTTTATTCACAGGTTTCAAAGAAGAAAAAAAAGAAAGCGGCAAAGACAAGCTAACCAGAATCAGCAACATATGAGTAGTAGTTTTGGGGATGAGTCCCAGGGTTGAGGCCCATATCAGTATTAGTTTTGGGGTGAGGCCCACGTCCAGTATCAGTCTGGGGCGAGGCCCACATCAGTGTCTGTATGGGGGCAAGGCCCACATCAGTTTCAGTTTGGGGTCGAGGCCCATATCAGTATTCGTTTGGGGATGAGTCCCGAGGTTGAGTCCCACATCAGTTTAGGGCGAGACCCCATTAGTATCAGTTTTGGGGCAATGCCCACATAAATTTCAGTCTGGGGGCGAGGCCCACATCAATATCAGTTTGGGGCGAGGCCACATCAGTATCAATCAGGGTCGAGGCCCACCTTATCAGCAGTTAGGGGAATGAATCTCAGGGTCGAGGCCCACATCGTCAGAGTTTCGGGAATAAATCCCACATCGCTAGAGTTTTGGAGTGAATTCAGGGAATGAATCCCAAGGCCGAGGCCCACGTCTTCAGAATTTGGAATGAATCCGGGAATGGATCCCAGGGTCGAGGCCCACATTGTCAACAGTTTCGGGAATAAGTCCCAGGGTTGAGGCCCACATCAGACATCAGCATCAGTCTGGGGCGAGGCCCATATTAGCATCAATATCAATCTTGCCGGGTATGGCACTCTGGGGGCGAGGCCCACATCATTATCAGCATCAGGTTTGCCGGATATGACACTCCGAGTATGAAGACATCAGATCAGTTCTGCCAGATATAGCATTCTGGGGGCGAGGCCCACATAGCATCAGATCAGTTTCTGCCGGGTATGGTATTCTGGGGGGAAGGCCTACATAGCATCATATCAGTTTCTGCCGGGCATGGGAATTCTGGGGGCGAGACCCGCATCACATCAGATCAGCCAGGTACGGCACTCCGAGTATGGAGACATCAGATCAGTTCTTCCAGGTACGGCACTTCGGGTATGGAGATATCAGATCAGCCAGGTACGGCACTCCGGGTATGGAGACATCAGATCAGTTTAGCCAGGTACGGCACTCGGGTATGGAGACATCATATAGTTAGCCAGGTAGGCACTCCGAGTATGGAGGTATCAGATCAGTTTGCCAGGTACGACACTCCGGGTATAGAGATATCAGATCAGCCAGGTACGGCACTCCAGGTATGGAGACATCAGTCAGTTTGCTAGGTACGGTACTTTGGGTATGGAGATATCAGTTCAGCCAGGTACGACAACCAGAAAACTACGGACACCTAGGTACGGGGTTAGGACTCAGACATTTGTGCTCTCTAGGTATGGAGACGTCACCGCGACACCCTAGTTAGGGGGTTAGCATTCAGACATTTGTGGCACTCTAGGTACGAGGCGTCACCGCGACACCCTAGGTACGGGGTTAGCACTTAGACATTTTGTGGCTCTCTAGGTCGGAGACATCACTGCGACACCCTAGGTACGGGGTTAGCATTCAGACATTTTATGGCACTCTAGGTACGGAGGCATCACTGCGACACCCTAGGTACGGGGTTAGCACTCAGACATTTGTGGCTCTCTAGGTACGGAGACGTCACCGCGACGCCCTAGGTACGGGGTTAGCATTCAGACATTTTGTGGCTCTCTAGGTACGGAGACGTCACTGCAATCACCTAGGTACGGGGTTAGCATTCAGACCACAGTGACGCCATAGGTACGGGGTTAGCACGCCAGGTACGGCATGTAGACATTTCAGACATTTTATGGCTCTCTAGGTACGGAGACGTCACTGCGACACCTAGGTACTGGGTTAGCATTCAGACCACAGCGACGCCCTGGTACGGGGTTAGCACGCAGGTACGGCATTTGGACTATTCAGGACATTTTTGTGGCTCTCAGGTTACGAAGACGTCACTGCGAACCTTGTTACGAGGTTGGTTAGATTCAGACCACAGCGACGCCCTCAGGTACGGGGTTAGCCACGCCAATTTGGTAGGACATGGGACTATTCAGGACATTTGTGGCTCTCTCGGTACAGAGACGTCACTGCGACCACCCTAGGTACGGGTGTTAGCATCCAGACAACCAACATCATCACTGCGGCACTTAGGTACGGAGACGCTGTTGGACAAAATGACCCATAGCGTCACTATTTGCACAGATCATTGTGTTGTTGTAGCAAATTAACTATGTAACAAGGAAATTGCACTCTCGTCATTTGTGATTAGATCACCATAGATATATAAATGAAGAGAGGTCCTTATGATTAGTTCCTGGATTGAGATGATATGAGACAGTATCAGTCCACGAAGGATTAATCATTAAATATCCCTAGCCGTAGTATTATCGAGACTGGACATCGATAATGCGGAATAGGCTAGTATTGCACTTGTGCGCGTTGTGAGGGCACAACGGCATAGTTCTCATATATATAAGTATTGGATACTTGTGCAAGTGCGATAGGAGGTCGTGTTTCACCGATGGTACGGGAAACAGCTTCGCTCTGGATAGACCCTTCGGAATCCCATTGGTATTATGACTAGGTGTCTATGGGAGGCCGAAATCAAGGTAGGTGTGTATAGTCTTAACCTGAGACTTACATCGCTAATACTTACGACAATCGGTAAACTTTGGTTTTGGTGGTGGGGGATCTTAACTGGTTCTGTGTTCACCTCTTCTGGGTTTATCAGGAATCGTAGTGTATTGGATGTGATGTCAAGACGGAAGTGTCACTCCAGTCATAATGGAGATGATGTCACGCAGGATACGGTATTAGTGCTCTAAAGTGATGCGCATCCAATCGTGATATTATGACCAGGTCATGAATATCCGATTATAGAGACTAGTTACCAGACATCCGATATGTGTTTCGGACGGGGCAGACACTTATCCAGCCCCAGCCCTAGCACGTGATTATCCGATACTGGGCCGATATGCACAATACAATTGTATACTACGCTTGATACAGATCTAGATATTCTTTGATGAATATGTCCGGAGAACTTGGGAAGACTTGGTGCTTTGCTAGGAGTCGACCTTGTCTCGTAAATCGTAAATCGGTAGAACGTAGTACTTGGTACGTACGTGATTCGGATACTCCGACGACCGTATTTACTGCCAGATTATCCGGGGATCTCATGGGTCGCTTCCCGATAATCCACCGATGACGCACAACTCGCACTCTTGAATAATCTGGGATTATATAGAAGAGAGAGAGAAAATTAATCTAGGATTAATAACGGAGATATTTTATCGGGATAAAATGTCGTCTAAAGAGAGAGAACGATTAATTTGGAATTAATCGATGAATTAATATATTCGATATATTAAACGAAATTAGATTTCGACGCGGAATTAAAATTAGATTTTAATTCGGGCAAACGAGTTAATTTAGAATTAATTCGTTAGCGACGTAAATAATAATTTCGCCAGGCGCAATTATTTATTTAAATTCGATTGAATTAACGTCGCGACGTAAGCTCGGTATTTCGGAAATATCGAACCCGAACGCGTGAGTGCACGTGGGCCCACTTTCATTTGGAAACGTGTGGGGCCCACATGACACATGTCATATTATGCTTATTTGCTCTAATGCTTTGCATGGAGATTGTGTACATTGCACTCAATGGTTTTTGCATGGAAATGAGTGTTTGACACTCTAAGCCATTGCATGTGTTGTGTCATAATTTATTATTAATTTAATAAATTATGGCATAAATATAAATTGATTTTTGGTAAATCATTTTAACTTCATACACAATTTCAACTCTCTCATTTCCTTCTTTCCCTCACGACAATTCACTGGTTTGGAACCAGAAATGGCGTGAACAAAGGGAAGCAAAGAGTGGTTTTCATGGTGAGAAATCAAGTGCTAGCACACTTACGAGTCTTGCGAAGGTGGTAGGGAGGTTCCCCCATGAGACGGGATCCATCCGACGAAGATTGGAGCTCCGTTTCTTCACTCAATTTTCTGTTTTTGTAGGCAGTGGACTGCATGCAGTAGGTTACATGGCAGTGCGTTTTTGGGCTTGAATCGTCTCCAAATCGACTCTACCGATCAATGTGAGTATTCCGCTACCTCCGTTGATGTGTTCACACATAATTTCATGTCTTGTTTGATCTTGGGACCTTAAGAAAACCAACAATGGCATCATGAGCTAATGTTGCAAGCATGAAATTTGTAGGGCTTAAAATTTGGGTAAATGTTTGTTGAGCATGATTTGAATAAATTGCTTGTTTGAGTATGCTTATAACATGTTTAAATTCATTTTGGTTGGACTAATTTGATGAAAAATGATTTGGAATTATTTTCCCCAAAATGGATATGTTGGCCGAATGGTTTTTGGTGATTTTTTGGATCTTGGATTTTTGTTTTGATTCATTTGATGAGTTAGAATCGATTAGGTTGACTTAATTTGAATCGAATTGGATTGGATTTCGAATTGGACAAAAACCCCAAATTCCTTACCTTGGCCGAATGTTCATTGCCCTAATGTCTTGGTAATTTTGGTTTTTTGACATTGGATGTGTATGAAATCAAATCGGATGTTGATTGATGTCGATTGTAGGTTCGATTGGATCGAAACCGAATCGGACAAAATCCTTCCTTGGCCGAGAGCATGAAAGCATGTAATGGGTTTGATTTTTCATTATGTGTGTTTGACATGTAATAATGAATTAATATGATTAATTGGACTAATTTGGTGTTTTAAAAATATTGATTTAGTCGATTAATCATGTAATGCACTTTAGGTAATTAAATTGCGTAATTGGATTAGTGTAATTTAATTATTAGGCTTAAATTGGATTGGGCTTGAATTGTTGTATTGGGCCTTTTGGGCTTGATTTATCAAGTTTGGTTTAGGCCAAGTGGATTGGATCCAATTGGGCCCAAAACCTTAACCATAAAGCCCAATTGCGACTAATGAACCTTTAATGTTAATTGGGCCTAATGGGGCGAAATTGATTTCTAAGGCATTTTGGGTGATTCCACTTTTGGGCTTTGGTTGCCGAAGCCCATGCCTAAAGAAATTAATTGAAGCCCATTAGACTTAAATTAAATTGACGTTGGACGTTAATCGGCTTTGAGTCCCGACGCGATTGAATTTGGAATTTAAATCGTAAAAGGTTTATTAATATAAAGTGTAATATTTAATTTGGAATTGAATAGTGAATTAGTATTAAATACATGTTAAATTTGATTTAATGATGTAGTTTAATTTAATTCATGAATTCGTACTTTGAGTACTTATTCGCAAAAACGAGTTTGACTCGAACAAAATCAAATCGTTGTTTGAACATTGGATGATCACTTAATTATCAGATTAATTAATTTGATTAGATTGATTGATAGCATGCTTATGTGTGTGAATACGTGGTTGTGTTGAATGAATAATGTATATCGGATGGATATTAGTCGGGTGGGCAATTTTAGAAATTGTTGTAATAATTCGATTTATTAAATTGGACCTGCGTGTCCAGCCTTATCACCTTCTTTCTCTTTGTATTCTCTTCTCACCTATTCCCCTCTATGTATATGAGGTTCTTTAGAAGTGTAGTGTAACGGGGGTAGAAGTAGTACAAGTGCTAGCTTGAGTGAGAAAGGGAGAGATTTGATCTAGGATCAATGTGTTAAGTATCCATCCGCATATCATTATTATTTTATTTCATACTCGCTTTATTATGTATTTAGAATGCATGTTTAAGGGTGTATGATGATGAGACCTAACAAAGATAATTAAATTGGTAGCCAATTTGCACGCGAAAAACCCTCGTTTATATTAAGCAAATATCCTTCCATTGAATGATTCTTGTTCAAGATCCGAAGTTGGCATTGGTTTGTTTTTGACCAAAGTCAAGACCTTTGTCAATCAAGGATGTACTTGAATCATGAGAGTTTTGTTGCATATCGGTGTCTTGTCCAAATCGTGATTTTTATTGACCAAAGTCAGATCACTTTTTGTCCAATGACATTGATTACGAAACTTTCCTCGTCAATGGGTCCCGCTTAACTGGAATCATTAGGTTTGTGTTTGGCCAAAGCCAAGGCCTAAATGATTCGGAGGATATGGTTAGGAAAATGTATGGATACATTGACATTATACATATGTTTCGGACTTGGATGTCCACCTAACCGGATCTAGGAATTGGATGAGATCCAATTGATCTGAGAGATCTACCTAGTTAAATAATACAGCTTTTTATTGGCCAAAGTCAGGGTTGTGTTATTTAATAGGATCCTAGCCCACTAGGAAACACGGTTTCCCGAGTACTCCACAGAGGGTTAGAGGCTCGACGAAAAATAGTGGGAGGCAAGTATTGAATTTGCAACATTCGTTCAATACTCGCTAAACACGCTCATTTATTTTACTCGTCATATTAATCAAAAGTATTAGTCGGACTAATATTTTATGTTGTTTTAAATATATATAGTTGGACTATATACAAACTCATTCAATATATAGTTGATTTTATAATTGGATTATAGTAATCAATATAATTGAATTAAAATGATAGTTGATTTTATAATTGGATTATAGTAATCAATATTAAAATTATAGTTGATTAAATAATTGGATTATTGTAATCATTATAAATAGTACCTTATTAAAATTGATTAAATAGTTGGACTATTAAATCAAGAAAGAATTGAAAGGTTGAATATTTAAAATATATAATCCTTGGATTAAATGTTTTAAATGATTTAATTTTCAATTGGGAATTAATAATAGGTTAATTTATTTGATAAAATAACTTATTATGACTAAGCCCATAATTAAGCAAATAGTAGAGCATAAAGTCTTTGGAAGATTTATGTGATGATGACTTTAGTGCTTAATTAATATACTTATAATAAATCTATCTTTAGATTTAAAAGTATTAAAATTGCAATTAATAATTCTTGGAGAATTAATTGACTATTCTAGTGGAGAAAAGTCAAAGTTTGCAATTGGGCATGTAGCACAAGGTGCACATCATTTCGATATTCTAAAACCCAAGTGGTTTGTGAAATATTGAAAAGGATAATTGACATATCCCAAAGTGACTACCATTTGGATATGGAAGACACGAAGGAATTAAAGAAAGGGCGAGGCTCTAACTTTAAAAATATTTGTCAAAGTTATGTTCACTACTAGTATTAAAATTGGATTTTAAATACTTAGTGTGGTACATAAAATATATGTATTGACGTTCAGAATCCGCTGTGAGCTGGATACTGGCTTCAAGCCGAGATTTCTCTGCGAATTGGAAACGGGACGAAAGTCGCTGTTTCGACCGTAGATACCTAAGTTTAGGAACTACCCTTTGGGTATGTACTTAAATTAGGAAATGTTATAATGTAACTAGTTTACTAGAGACATTATCTCTATATCAGTGTTTAATCCATTGCGGATAAAACCTTTATATTCTAGAACACTAAAGTGTTTCATTATATAAAGATGATACTGAGATAAATACATTGGATGTAAATAACAGAATTTATATTTTGAATATAAATAAAATCTCAAACATATAAAATGACAAATAAATAGCTCAAATTGATTTGATCAATAGAGACTTATTTGTGGCATTGTTGTCTAGGACACAATTAAACAAGACTCGTATATCCACACTTTTGAAGAGTGGGTACTAGGACTGATTTGACTATTCAAATAAGGTCTACGAATCTAGTTTATTAGGTTAAATACCTAAAATACTATTTACTTGGTAATAGTAAAAGGGCCACCGATCTGTTAGCCCTATTCATGGTGAAGTAAGTGGGCCCATATCTAGCTAGGCTAGATGTGAACATGAATATTTCGTGACCTTAACGGATGTGACATCACGTTGTGGTTATGTGTTTCTTTTGAAGAACACAGATCGGAACTTTAGAGTTTCGACACGAAGTAGACAAACAGATCGGCTATAGTATTATTCCGCCACGGTTATACCGTAATGGAAAATACTTAAGCAGTAAGTTTCATACGTACATGAAAGAGTACGGTATTCTTTCATATGAGGACTCCTCTCGAGACACGTCAGTTAGACGTGGTGTGTCTGAACTAAAACCGAATTTTGTTGGACATGATAAGGTTTATCACGAGTCGCTCTGAGCTACTATTTCCTTCAACAGGATATGTATTAACAGTGCAAAACTTATTTAGAATAAGGTTCCATATAAATCTGTTTGACAGATATCATATAGGATATGAACAGGGAAGAAACGAGGTTTCTCATTCCTGATAATTTGGGTATGCCAGGCATAACGTTTGGATGATACCAAACTAAGGACCCAAATTGGATAAGTGCCAATATAGGTTATCTAAGGGAAACCTTAAGTATAGTACTTATAAATCCCACATGAGAACAATGTAATTGTTGCTCACCATGCGGTTTTCCTGAGAGGAATACCGATATGCAGTGGTCAGTGGGAGGATAGTGATACTCGATGAAAATCGGAGTAATACTGTTCAAGGCACGAAGTCCTTAATGGAACACAAATAGTTCATCTATATGATGAAACTATACCATTAATCTTCAAATACACAAGAACTTCGTAGATCGGATAGAGTCAGAAAACAACCTAGGGTATGGGTTTCTGATCTAACCTCATAAAGATGTCAATCTTATGGAGGTGTACCATCCGACTACGTTATGAGGAAGTGATACGAGGTATCGACTCCCTGTTATGGCAAAGTGCCATGAGTCCGAAATGGATTCCATGTATAACAACTATGTTTGGATACTAGTTGTTGTACCACAAGGCGTATTGTGCCTATGGTACATTAAACGTCTTCAAGGAAGACATACATGGAAGGCAACATACCAACGTACAAAGCTAAGGTTTTGACGGAAAGGTATCGTTATCAACATTGTGTTAATAACGGTTCAACCTTTTACCTGTTGCCATGGTAAATCCATTTTGAAGATGCTTGTTGATAACTGTATATTTCATTTATGAAATATGTCAGTTACAAATCAAAATCGCTTTCCTGAAAAGGAAACCTTTTGGAGGATGTTTACAACATCCTGACGATTTTGTATAACCGACAAACAAGGTTTGCGGGTTATTCGATCCATGTTTGGATTGATGCAAGCATAAGGTTCTTGGAACTGTCGTTTTGAAATAATCATAATGGTTTATGATTTGACTCAAAACGAAATAATTCTTGTGTATATAAGGAGGTTAGTGGGAGAGCGCACTGACAGTGAAATTCCCATAAACTATGGTTGAAAGCTTGGCTTTCAATAGAAATTCTCCGTAGAATTCTGGGGAGTAACAACCTTTATTAGAGGAATAAAGATCTACTGGGATAGATTTGGAGTTGTTAACACTCTCTGGAAATTGTACATTTAAAATGTACTTGTATTGGTGTCTCATACGCTTCGAGCATATGGAGTCACAATCAGGTCAATCCAAGTGACAGTCACTGGATTGAAGTTAAGAACATCTGTTAGTATCTCAGAGAACTAAAGATGCTATCTTAAACTATGGAGAAGGAGAACTTGAAGTGACTGGGATCACTGCTGCAAGTTTCCAAACGATTAAATACTGCGGTACTATAAAGTTTTAACGGGACAGTGAGCTGGAAATCTTCCAAGCAAGATAACTGTTGCCGAATAAACAACAAATGCGGATTATTGCTGCAGCTGAGGCAGCAATAGAAGTCTTTTGGGTCGAAAGTAAATCTAATTAGATTAGATATAGTTCTGTTAGCAGCTGAGCTAGGCGTCAGCACAGGCTAAGGAATTAAAGGTCTCATCGACGATCCAGATATATACTTCTATATCATCTGATTCGTTCGGATCATACATCGTGGCGATGTGATGATCGTATAAATCGCGTCAAACGATAATCAAACAAATCCGCTGACGAAAACCTTTCCTCAGCAATTTGAGCGAACCGTACATAGTTCGGGTGTAGGACACTGAGTGACTCGCATGTGCCAAGTGGGAGATTGTTGGACAAAATGACCCATAGCGTCACTATTTGCACAGATCATTGTGTTGTTGTAGCAAATTAACTATGTAACAAGGAAATTGCACTCTCGTCATTTGTGATTAGATCACCATAGATATATAAATGAAGAGAGGTCCCTATGATTAGTTCCTGGATTGAGATGATATGAGACAGTATCAGTCCACGAAGGATTAATCATTAAATATCCCTAGCCGTAGTATTATCGAGACTGGACATCGATAATGCGGAATAGGCTAGTATTGCACTTGTGCGCGTTGTGAGGGCACAACGGCATAGTTCTCATATATATAAGTATTGGATACTTGTGCAAGTGCGATAGGAGGTCGTGTTTCACCGATGGTACGGGAAACAGCTTCGCTCTGGATAGACCCTTCGGAATCCCATTGGTATTATGACTAGGTGTCTATGGGAGGCCGAAATCAAGGTAGGTGTGTATAGTCTTAACCTGAGACTTACATCGCTAATACTTACGACAATCGGTAAACTTTGGTTTTGGTGGTGGGGGATCTTAACTGGTTCTGTGTCACCTCTTCTGGGTTTATCAGGAATCGTAGTGTATTGGATGTGATGTCAAGACGGAAGTGTCACTCCAGTCATAATGGAGATGATGTCACGCAGGATACGGTATTAGTGCTTTAAGTGATGCGCATCCAATCGTGATATTATGACCAGGTCATGAATATCCGATTATAGAGACTAGTTACCAGACATCCGATATGTGTTTCGGACGGGGCAGACACTTATCCAGCCCCAGCCCTAGCACGTGATTATCCGATACTGGGCCGATATGCACAATACAATTGTATACTACGCTTGATACAGATCTAATATTCTTGATGATATGTCCGGAGAATTGGGAAGACTTGGTGCTTTGCTAGGAGTCGACCTTGTCTCGTAAATCGGTAGAACGTAGTACTTGGTACGTACGTGATTCGGATACTCCGACGACCGTATTTACTGCCAGATTATCCGGGGATCTCATGGGTCGCTTCCCGATAATCCACCGATGACGCACAACTCGCACTCTTGAATAATCTGGGATTATACAGAAGAGAGAGAAAATTAATCTAGGATTAATAACGGAGATATTTTATCCGGGATAAAATGTCGTCTAAAGAGAGAGAGAACGATTAATTTGGAATTAATCGATGAATTAATATATTCGATATATTAAACGAAATTAGATTTCGACGCGGAATTAAAATTAGATTTTAATTCGGGCAAACGAGTTAATTTAGAATTAATTCGTTAGCGACGTAAATAATAATTTCGCCAGGCGTAATTATTTATTTAAATTCGATTGAATTAACGTCGCGACGTAAGCTCGGTATTTCGGAAATATCGAACCCGAACGCGTGAGTGCACGTGGGCCCACTTTCATTTGGAAACGTGTGGGGCCCACATGACACATGTCATATTATGCTTATTTGACACTCTAATGCTTTGCATGGAGATTGTGTACATTGCACTCAATGGTAATGCATGGAAATGAAGTGTTTGACACTCTAAGCTATTGCATGTGTTGTGTCATAAATTTATTATTAATTTAATAAATTATGGCATAAATATAAATTGATTTTTGGTAAATCATTTTAACTTAATACACAATTTCAACTCTCTCATTTCCTCTCTTCCTCTCACGAAAATTCACTGGTTTGGAACCAGAAATGGCGTGAACAAAGGGAAGCAAAGAGTGGTTTCTCATGGTGAGAAATCAAGTGCTAGCACACTTACAAGTCTTGCGAAGGTGGTAGGGAGGTTCCCCCATGAGACGGGATCCATCCGACGAAGATTGGAGCTCCGTTTCTTCACTCAATTTTCTGTTTTTGTAGGCAGTGGACTGCATGCAGTAGGCTTACATGGCAGTGCGTTTTTGGGCTTGAATCGTCTCCAAATCGACTCTACCGATCAATGTGAGTATTCCGCTACCTCCGTTGATGTGTTCACACATAATTTCATGTCTTGTTTGATCTTGGGACCTTATAGAAAACCAACAGACGCAAACCGCGACGCCACTAGGTACGGGGTTAGCAGTATCAACTCAGCACAGAGGCAGACCAGGTGACAGTTGGTGAGCCAGGTAAGTAAAAATGCATTGCACGTACTTTGATAGGATTGTCATTGTCACACATTGCACAGTCCCATCAAGTGGGGGCGACTGTAGGCATCGCATTTTTGCATTCATCAGCCCGATGATGAGTCTCGTATGGAGACACTACCTCTTTGTTGTGAAAGCCGCGCGTGGGGATGAAACGGACGTTGGAAGGGTAAAGTTGGAAATTAGCATTTTGTCAGATTTAACTCCTTTGTTTCGCTTCGGGTTCGCTTGTTGGACCTCTGTTTTAAAACACACCAAACCCATTAAAACACATCTCACAAATTAATAATTAAAATATTTAAACACATCTCACAAATTAAATAATTAAAACCAATTACAATTAAACTTAAATTAAATTTAAATCACATTCACCAATTAAATTGAACTTGAAATTAAATTAAATTAAATTCCTAATTTAAATAAAACACTTCCTAATTTAATTAAATCACCTTCCTAAATTAAAAAACATATCCTTAACTAAAAAGAATAAATCAAATCACTTCCTTAATTAAAAGATTTTCCCTATCACATACTAAAAATAAAACTATCACCTAATTAATACACAAATTTGATTCCTTCCCCAAACAAGGTAAAACCCATCCCCTTGGCCTATAAAAAGAACCATTCACCCCCTTACCAAACCCTGGCTGGCTCATTCGTCTTACACTAAAAAATCCCTACACTCATTCACCACTCACGGCCCTTCAACAAAATAATACATATAATAAGAACCCTAGACCTCACTTAACCCGCTTCAGCCCCCTTGCCCTTCACGCTGCCTCACAAGCACACCACTCTTGCTTTCACACCTTGCCTTTGACCTGCCATTATCGCACCACTACCTGCCTCACATAAAGGCACCTTGCACTCTCACCTGAAGCCTTCACACCTCGCCTTTGACCTGCCATTATCGCACCACTAACCTACCTCACAAAAGCCACATTTCACTCTCACGTGAAGCCCACCGAACCATTCCTTGGACCTGCGCACTCACCGTATCAAACACCAAGCTTCATGTAAACTACCATTAGCCTGCCAACAAAACGCCCTTGCCTTACTCACCTAGCACACATTAATTCCCCAGCACGTCCCAAACACTTTCTCAAGCCTCCTTGCACGTCCAAAAACCTCCTTGAAGCCTCCATTGCCGAATCATTAAACCTAAGCCACCCTCTCTTGCCGCATTTTTCACCCTTCACCAACACCCTTCACGCCTAAGCCCCTTTCACTGCCCCCCCCATTGCCTAATTTTAGCCACCATTCACAGCCCTAAAACACACCAAAATAAGCCTCAAATAAAGCCCTAAAATCGCACTAACACACTCTCCAAACACAGCCACATTCGCAGCCCCAAAACCGTCCCCAAAAACGCCCCCACTGCACCTTGAACTGCCGCATCTTCACCTTCTGTTCTGGTCAGTTTTGGCTGCGACTTTAGCCAGCAAAATAGCCCTAAAATCACCTAGAAAACCCCTCAAAATCTCCATAAAGTTTCCCTAAAAAACCCTCAAAACCGCAGCTCCATTAGCCTTCAAAATCACCCAAAACAGTCCAGTAAACGACCAAAACAGTTACCTGAAAAACAGCAGCAAAACAGCAGCGAAACGGTGTAAAAACAGCCGCCCGAATAGCAAAACAGCGAGGGAAGACGTTGAGTTGATGAACCAAAAGAGTTGCGGATCATTCACCCTTCCAACGGACGTGCAACGCCTTTTCTTGAGACGACAAAAGAGGCAGAGGTTAGACCTGAGGGCACCCTTTTATTTATTATCTTTCGTTTATTTTATTTATTTTAGAAATATTATCGCATGAGAGTCGTTTGAGGCATGATGTGATTGTTGGATGAGCGGAATCTATGTTCCTTTTTGTGGTATATAGGATGGAAACCCGGACGTAAATTCCGTAGCCGAATCCGAATGGACGGTAGTGCGGTTTGTACTCGGGATACAACGCCACGTACCACTTAAGAGACACGTATTTCGTCTCATCCAAAATTGTGTTTGAGCATGTTGTAGTTCGTAGGTTGTTTATTTATTATTTTAAAGCATGATTTAGTTTAGTTTATTATTTAATTTTCAAAGCATGATTATGTTATTCAGGCATGTCATTTTTTTATGCACGATGTTTTGTTTAGTTTATGTTTATGTTTAAATTGGTTATTTATTCAACATGCTTGTTGTGTTATATGCGTGTTTGCCGTTTAAAGATTTCTTTCGAGCATGAAAACTTAGATTATGAGTTATTTAGATGAAACATGTTAGATCTAAGTACCATTGAGCATGATTATTGAGTAGACTTGGTTGATTCATTGCACAAATTATATCATCACAAGTGACATAAGTAAGGGACCAGTCCGAACCCAACGGTTTGAGGTCTTCCCTTGCGAGGGGGGTGAGTACGGCCTTAAATCTTTGTCCCGGTTCACACCGGGTGGCGACTCCATGTTATTTCGTACTCCCAACTAGGCCGCCGAGCTAGAACAGCGTCGCTCAGGTTCTATTTTCTACACTAGTACTCTTAAATGCTGCAACTATCGAGATACTATGACTAGGTCATGATTATCCGATTACAGAGACTAGTTGCTAGTGATCTGATATATGTTTTGTACGGGGCAGACACAATTCCAGTCCTAGGCCTAGCATGTGACATCCGATAATGGATCATATTACGCAATACATTGTATACTGCGCTTGAAACAGATTATATATTCCTCGTTGAATATTTCTGGAGAATTGGGTAGGCACGGTGCTTTGCTAGAAGCCAACCATGTCTTGTAAATCGGTGAGAACGTGGTACGGGGTACGCACGTGTTCAGATAGTCTGATGACCGTATTAATGCCAACATATCCAGGGATCTCTTGGGTCACTTCCCAAAGATTCACCAATGACATTTGACTCGAACAGAATTAATCTGGGATTAATTAAGAGAGAGAAATTAATCTGGGATTAATTACGGCAAGAATTTATCAAGGATTAAATTCGTCTAGAAGAGAGAACGTGATTAATTTGGAATTAACTGGCAAAGTAAATTTAATAGTTAAATTGGATTTTACTATTTAATTTATTTAATTGGGCTAAAAAATATATATTGGATATATTAATTGAAATGAGATTTCAATGCGGAATTAAAATTGGATTTTAATTCGGGTAAACGAATTAATTTGGAATTATTCGTTAGCGACTTTCGTAATAATTTGCTAGGCATTATTATTTAATTAAATTGGATTTATTACGTCCCGACGAAAATTCTTTAATCGGAATCATTTTAAACGAACCCGGGCCCAAAAGTGTGTGTTGTGTAAGCCAACTAAATTTGGAATTTAATTCGGTGGGACCCACAACTTGTAGGGTTCTCTAAGAACAAATCCAAGATCATTAAGCATAAAAGATGTGTGTATACGCAAAGAAGTAGCAGAAATACTTACATTGAACGGATTGGATGTAGGTGGAAAGTTCAAAACTTTTGCTCATTTGAAGTGCTACAAACTCCTATTTTGATTTGTATGTTGAGCTCCAAGCTTGATGTTTGATTCCGAACTCAATGGTAAAGGTTTCCCTATCACATTTGTATGATTCTTTAAGTGCTAGCTAAGGAAGAAAATATGCAACAAAAATCTTTCATTTGTTCTTGGTGGTTCACGGCAAAAGGAGGAGAGGAGAGAGTTTATGGCTTTTTTGATATTTTGATTTCTAAAATCAATGACCACTTATCAAAAGTCAAACTCAAATTTTGGTATATACTTTACCAAAAGGCTAAGCAAAGTTTTGGAGGGAAAAGAGCTTTTAATGCCTCCAACTACTTCCATCACCAAATTGACACTTGATGGACAAGTGATGTAAGTTGGTGGGACCCACTTTAATTCAAAATTCAAGTGGCTTGCTCAACACACTTCGGGCTCGGGTTCGCTTAATCCGATTAAATGAATTTTCTGTCGCGACATAATTAAATCCAATTTAATTAAATAATAATACCTTGTAAAATTATTACGAACGTCGCTCGCGAATTAATTCTAAATTAATTCGTTCGCCCGAATTAAAATCCAATTTTAATTTCATTATGAAATCTAATTTCATTTAATATATCGAATATATTATTTTATCGATTAATTCAAATTAATCGTTATCTCTCTTCTATTTGAATTTTATCCCAAATAAATTCTTGCCGTATTTAATCCTAGATTAATTTTGTTCGAGTCATACGTCATCGGTGAATCTTCGGGAAGTGGCCCATGAGATCCCTGGATATGTTGGCAGTGAATCCGGTCATCGGACTATCCGAACATGTGCGTACCTGGTACCACGTTCTTACCAAATTACAAGACATGGTTGTCTTCTAGCAAAGCGCCGTGCCTACCCAATTCTCCAGAAATATTCTTTAAGGAATATATTATCTTTGTCAGGCGTAGTATATGTGGTATTGCGTATTGCGATCTAGTATCAGATGTCACATGCAAGGCCTGAGGCTGGAATAGTGTCTGCCCCGTACGAAGCATATATGGATCACAAGCAACTAGTCCCTATAATCGGATAATCATGATCTTGTCATATTATCCCGATAGTTGCAACATAATAGAGAACCAGTTATATATCCCAACATGATCATCATCTCCATATGACTGAAGTGATACTTCCGTCTTGACATCACACCCAATACACTACGATTCTCAATAAACCCAGAAGAGGCGTACATAGAACCTGTTAAAGTCCTGGACAACCAAAACCAAAGCGTATTGATTGTCACAAGTATTAGCGATGCAAGTCTCAAGTTAAGACCAAATACACCTACACTGATGCGGATTCCCATAGACACATAGTCATACTACCAATGTGATTCCGCGGGGTCTATCTAGAATGAAGCTGTTTCCATATCATCGGTAAACACAACCTCCTATCACACTTGCATAAGTATCCAATACTTAAATATATGAGAACTATTCCGTTATGCTCCCACAATGCGCATAAGTGCAATACTAGTCTATTCCGCATTATCGATGTCCAATCTCGATAATACTACGACTAGGGATATTTAATGATTAAACCTTTGTGGATTGAAACTGTCTCATATCTTATAATCCGGAACTAATCATAAGGACTTTTATCATTATATATTCAAGTAATCTAATTACAAAATGATAAAATTGTTGAGAAGCGGCCGCGAGTGCGCAGCGGAAAAATAAATAATTAAAATTATGATGTCGCTTTCCCTTTGCCCAATACCCATTTGTTTTGATTAATCTACAAGCCTAAGGATGTTACTATATATTCTAAGCATATAACTTATAAAACATGCAAAGAACATAAACCTAAACATGCTAAATATCATAAGAACTCTAATTAAAATAAAGAAAGAAAAAGACTTACTTGAACTGTAGACTCCTACAGTCCTCCCTCCAATCTACAAGCTATCCTCGAACTCAGCAAGCTCTTCCACGTTCCAAAGAGCAACCCAAGTGTGTGGCCTCCAAAGATGAACACACCAAAGCCAAAACTCAACGGCAAGACTACGCCTTGAGTGCACGGGTATTTTGCCCTTGGTGCTAGCCTAGGCAAATACCTCAAAAATATTAACTCGAGGTTCCTCTAGTCAATTAGACTTGAGGATCCTCAAAATCAGTGGCTTACACTTAAAACTTTAGAGTTGCTCACTTATATAAACCCAAGATTTGAAAGGTTTCGTGCAAAAATTTGTAAAGAATTCTTTGGGTTTATATAGTGCTCCAAAGACAACAAAATTAATTAAGAATCCGATGTGGGATAAAAGCCAATTTAATCTTAGCCATTGGATCTTAATTTAGTGGTTTAATGAGATTATAAAACCCTAATAAGAGTTTGGGCCGAATTGGAATTCAAAACAAATAACAAAATTAAATTAAAAATTTTTACTATTCACGTGGTACTATTCACGCAATACTATTCACGTGAATAGTAATTTTTTTATTCCAATTCCCAAAGTGCCCCTATCGTCATTCACCAATCCCTCAGCCACTATGGAACCTCATAAATGATCTGTTCAATAATTAAACATATTGAAGCATTTATGAACAATTCATACATCAATCGTATATGCTGTTAAATATGTACTGTTCATTGTTAACCATTGATTTTGACTTTCTTTTGTGTGACCTTATGGGTTCCCCTCAAGTTGGACATGAAATGAATCGTGATAATTTAATCAAACATAAATTATCCTACGATCAGATGGTCATTCGATTTCAATGACCAAGGTTGACATCTAGCAACATGCCAAGGCCCCCAAATGAGAAGGAAAGATATATATAACCATTATGTATGCGATTTACATATGATACGGTCCCTCGCCTCGCTGTATCCCCATATATTGACCTAGGGTACGGAAAGTGTCTACCCATATGGTCAAAGGTATGATGTTGATAGTGTCATGAATCGTGCTAACCTAAGAATCTCACATATTCTTCCGCTGTGGCCACAGTCTCAAGCACTGATCACACATATCAACCCTCGAACTGGAATACTACTCTTATAAGAAAATATTATCCGAGAGAGTGGTGATTCTCTGTTGTATCTTTACAAACTTCATATGTTTCAATAAATGACCCAATCATACCCTTATGACCGGATCTTTTGAACCGGGGAAGGAGAATGTCCAAGTTATTTGATCCACTTATAAGATTGTAAAGACCTCAAGTCTAAGGACTAGTCATATAATCGATACATGGGATAAACACTCCATATGAAAACTTTTGGCGGTCAGTTCGAGGGACACTAGCAACTCATGCATCCATGTGATACACCAAGCAGACAGATCTCCGCTAGTAGCCTATGAGATCGGATACCCCACTTAAGGGCGGATCATATCATCATGCTAGTCTCTCCGCTTTGTGAACGCCCAGTTTATTCACAAAACTATGACTAGGAACATTTAAGAGTAATGATTCTCATAAGGTGTGGAAGCCATCGTCTTATTACTCCAAGGGCTTTATTACAGTGTTGATGATTCATATAAGTTATGTAAGACACGTATAATAAATATTGCCATTTTAATAATTAATGAAAATATTACAAATACATGTACATATAGCCCATCCACAAGTTGGGTATATGGCATATCCCTAACAATATACCACTTGCACTATAGCCAACTAGTATGAATCTGGACACCATACTCTCGGGTGTGCCTATCATGCTTTTGTTGAGTCAGCCCTTTAGTCAGAGAATCAGCAAGATTATCTTATGTGGGTATTTTCTCTATAATAACTTATTTTCTCTCAACAATCTCCCTAATAAGATAAAATCGCCTGAGTATATGCTTGGATTTCTGGTGGGATCTTGGTTCATTTGATTGAGCAATGGCGTCTGTTTTGTCACAGTACATCGTGATGCCATTATTTATCGCAGCAAGCACTTCCAGTTCCGTGATGAACTTCTTTATCCAGACTGCTTCTTTAGCTGCCTCAGATGCTACAATATACTCGGTTCAGTGGTGGAGTCCGCTGTAGTTGACTGATTTGAGCTTTTCCAACTGACAGCACCGCCATTCAAAGTAAACATATATCATGTTTGCGATCTGCTGTCATCCATGTCGGTTTGAAAGCTCGCATCACAGTAACCAATGACTTTCATCTCAGAACAATCTTTGTATGTCAAAAACACATCCTTAGTTCATCTCAGATACTTGAGGATTGTTTTGACAGCTGCCCAGTGTTGCTCACCAGGATTTGCCTGATACCTGCTCGTTATGTTAAGAGCATAAGAGACATCAGGTCTTGTACATAGCATGGCGTACATGATCGATCCTATTGCTAAAGCATAAGGGATCCTACTCATCGCTCTCTATCTGAATGAGTATGTGGACATTGCTCCTTAGATAATTTGATTCCATGACAAGTAGGTAAATTACCTCTTTTGGAATCTTCCATTTTGAATCTTTTCAAAACTTTATCTATGTACCTAGATTGAGAAAGTCCTAACAACCTCTTAGATCTATCACGGTAGATCTTAACGTCAAGGATGTAGGCTGCTTCTCCTAAATCTTTCACGGAGAAATTCTGAGATAACCATTGCTTTGTGGCTTGCATCATGGGAATATTGTTCCCAATGATTAATATGTCATCGACATATAATACAAGAAATACAACAGCACTCCCACTACTTTTCCTGTAAACACAAGGCTCGTCTACATTTTTGATAAAGACAAATTCTTTGATTGTCTCATCAAATCGTATATTCCAACTTCTGGAGGCTTCCTTGAATCCATAAATGGATCGTTTAATCTTGCATACTTCATTATGATCATCCTTAGATGCAAACCCCTCATGTTGTGTCATATAGACTTCCTCTAGGAGGTTCCCATTAAGGAAAGTTGTTTTGACATCCATCTGCCAAATCTCATAATCAAAATGTGCAGCTAGTGCCAGTAAAATTCGAATGGACTTTGTCATTGCAACAGGCGAGAAGGTTTCCTCATAGTCAATTCCTTGGATTTGTCTATAACCTTTCGCCACCAACCTAGCCTTATAGGTTTGGATATTGACTTCTGCATCAGTTTTACGCTTTTAAATCCACTTGCAGCCTATGAGTTTTATCCCTTTAGGTGCATCTACCAAGTCCCAGACTTGATTCTGATATATAGAGTCCATTTCGGATTTCATGGCCTCAAGCCACTTGACTGAATCAATGTCACGCATTACTTCGTCATAACTGGTGGGATCATCATTATCAATGACTTGATCATGTTCCTCATCAATATGGAAACCATATCTTTCAGGCTCATGTCTTTCCTTACCAGACCTTCTGAGTTCATAACCTTGTGGTTGTTCCGTTGCTGCCCTTTTGAGGAGCCTGGGGTTTAGTTTTATGTTAGTTTGTTCTTCTTGTAACTCATAGAGGTCAATTTTACTCCCACTATATTTCTTGAGAAGGAATTCATTCTCTAGAAATTTAGCATTTCGTGAGACAAATGTTCTTTGTTAATTTGGGACGTAGAACACATATGTTCTTGAGTTCAAGGCATATCCTACAAACTTACATTAAACTGCCCTATCATCCAATTTGTTAGTTTGTGTGAGCTTGACATATGCCTCACATCCCCAAACTCTTAGATAACTAAGACTAGGTCGTTTCCCAGACCAGAATTCATATGGTGTTTGACTAACAGTTTTGGAAGGAACTTGGTTTAGTAGTAGTGTTACAGTTTCTAAAGAAAGACCCCAAAATGAAAGAGGTAGATCTGTGTCTGGCATCATTGATCGGACCATATCTAATAATGTCCAATTTCTCCTTTCGGAGACCCCATTATGCTGTGGAGTTCCCGGAGGAGTCCATTGGGAAACAATGCCATTTTCTCTCAAGTAATCTTGAAATTCATTGCTTAAGTATTCACCACCTCGGTCAGACCTTAGTGACTTAATACTTTTATTAAGCTGGTTTTCTACTTCAGCTTTGAAGTCTTTGAATTTCTCAAAGGCTTCAGATTTGTACCGCATAAGGTACACATACCCATATCGCGAGTGATTATCGATAAAGGTAATGAAGTTGGAGAATCCACCTCTAGCGGTGACAAATATTGGTCCGCATACATCAGAGTGTATGAGTTCTAATGTCTCCGCTGCACGCTGTTCTTTACCTTTGAAGGGTAATTTGGTCATTTTACCAAGTAAACAAGACTCACAAGTTCCATAAGGTTCATATTTGAAGGGTTTGAAATACCCATCCTTATGTAGCTTAGTTAATCTTATTTCATTGATATTACCTAAGCGACTGTGCCATAGAAGTGATTCATTGAGATTATTCGAGTTCACGTTGAATATATTAGAAGTTGAACATTCTTTGTTAGTTTGGGGATGTTGGGCATACGTTAAACGTTTGGAAGGTACCAAACTAGAACCTAAATCGGATAAGTGCCTATTTGTAGGATATCCTAGGGAAAGCAAATGATATTACTTCTACAACCCACAAGAGAACAAAGTATTTGTTGCTCTACAGACGGTTTTCGTCGAAAGGGGATTCCTAAATGCAGTGGTAAGCGGGAAGAAAGTTGAACTCGATGAAAATCGGAGTGATATTGTTCCTAGCACAGAATCCTTAATTGAACATGAACAGTTCATCAGGGATGAGACTGTACCACAATCTTCGAATACACAAGAACCGCGTAGATCAGAGAGAGTCAGAAAACAACCTGAGAGGTATGGGTTTCTGATCTCACCTCATGTGGATATTAATCTTATTGAGGAAGACGAACCGGCTACGTATGAGGAAGTGATACAAGGTATCGACTCCGGTTTATGGCAAGATGCCATGAAATTCGAAATGGATTCCATGTACACGAACCAGTTTGGACAATGGTTGATGCACCAGAAGGCGTAAAGCCTATTGGTTACAAATGGGTCTTCAAGAAGAAGACCGACATAGATGGCAAAGTACAAATGTACAAAGCTTGACTTATAGCGAAAAGTGTATCGTCAACGACATGGTGTCGATTACGACGAAACATTTTCACCTGTTGCCATGATTAAATCCATTCGGATAATGCTTGCTATTGCTGCATATTTCGATTATGAGATATGGCAGATGGACGTCAAAACCGCTTTCCTTAACGGAAATCTTTTGGAGGATGTTTATATGCAACAGCCTGATGGTTTTTTCGTACCAAGACTTGCAAATAAGATTTGTAAGTTAAATCGATACATTTATGGATTGAAGCAAGCATCGCGTTCTTGGAACCAACGTTTTGATTAAATCATAAAAGAATATGATTTCGTTCAAAACGAGGATGATCCTTGTGTATATAAGAAGGTTAATGGGAGCGCACTAACTTTCATTGTCCTTTACGTTGATGATGTATTGCTAATAGGCAATGACATTCCCATGCTACAATCGGTGAAAACTTGGCTTTCATTAAAATTCTCCATGAAATATCTGGGAGAAGCAGCCTTTATTCTTGGAATAAAGATCTACTGGGATAGATCTATAAAGCTGCTTGGACTCTCCCATAACACATATATTGACAAAGTGTTGAAGAGATTCAACATGGAACAGTCTAAGATGGGACTGTTGCCAGTGTCACATGGCGTCACTCTATCTAAGGACTTGTGTCCTAAAACTCAAGATGAGAGAGACAACATGAGTCGGATCCCATTTGCCTCGATAGTTGGATCGATTATGTATGCCATGATATGTACGCGACCCGATGTCTCATATGCTTTGAGCATGTGTAGTCGCTATCAGGTCGATCTAGGTGATGGTCACTAGATGGCGGTTACAAACTAAGGATGCTTTTTTAATCTATGGAGATGGAGAACTTGAGGTGACAGGGTATACCGATGCAAGTTTCCAAACCGATAAAGACGACTATAAGTCACAATCTGGGTACATATTTTGTTTGAACAACAGAGCAGTAAGCTGAAAATCTTCCAAGCAAGATATTGTTGCCGATTCAACAACAGAAGCGGAATATATTGATGCAGCTGAAGCAGCAAAAGAGGTAGTTTGGATCCGTAAATTCCTAATTGGATTAGGAGTAGTTCCGTTAGCAGCTGAGCCCGTTCCATTGTATTATGACAATAATGGGGCTATAGTGCAGGCTAAGGAACCACAGTCTCATCAACGATCCAAGCATGTTCTTCGACGTTTCCATCTGATTCGTACATCGTGGCGATGTGAAGATTGAGAAGGTCGCATTAGAGGACTACATTACAGATCCGCTGACGAAAGCTATTCCTCAGCAAAATTTTGAGCGACATGTACATAGTTCAGGTGTTAGATGCTTGAGTGACTAGTTATAGGCCAAGTGGGAGATTGTTGGACAATTATGACCCATAGCGTCACTGTTTGTAAAAGACATTGTGGTTTTTGTACAAATTAACTATGTGACAATGGAAATTGCTATTTTATCATTTTGTAATTAGATTGCTTGAATATATAAAAGATAAAAGTCCTTATGATTAGTTCCGGATTAATAAGATATGAGACAATATCAATCCACAAAGGTTTAATCATTAAATATCCCTAGTCATAGTATTATCGAGACTGGACATCGATAATGCGGAATAGACTAGTATTGCACTTGTGCGCGTTGTGGGAGCATAACATCATAGTTCTCATATATTTAAGTATTGGATACTTATGCAAGTGTGATAGGAGGTTGTATTTAACGATGGTATGGGAACAGCTTCGCTCTGGATAGACCAAGCGGAATCCCATTGGTAGTATGACTATGTGTCTATGGGAATCCGCATCAGGGTAGGTGTATTTGGTCTTAACCTGAGACTTGCATCGCTAGTACTTGCGACAATCAATACGCATTGGTTTTGGTCGTCCGGGACTTTAACAGGTTCTGTGTACGCCTCTTCTGGGTTTATTGAGAATCGTAGTGTATTGGGTGTGATGTCAAGACGGAAGTATCACTTCAGTCATATGAAGATGATGATCACACAGAGATACAGAACTGGTAATCTAATGTGTTGCAACCATCGGGATAATATGACAAGGTCATGATTATCCGATTATAGAGACTAGTTGCTTGTGATCCGAAATATGATTCGTATAGGGCATACACTATTCTAGCCCCAGGCCTAGCATGTGACATCTGATACTGGATAACAATACGCAATACTACGTATACTACGTCTGACATAGATTATATATTCCTTAAAGAATATTTATGGAGAATTTGGTTGGCAAGGCATTTTCCTAGAAGCCAACCATGTCTTGTAAATCCGTAAGAACGTGGTACGAGGTACGCACATGTTCGGATAGTCCGACAATTGGATCTGCCAACATATCCAGAGATCTCATGGGTCGCTTCCCAAAGATTCACCGATGACTTATGACTGAAACGTAATTAATCTAGGATTAATTATAAGAGAGAGAAAATTAATCTAGGATTAATTGCGGAAATATTTTATTTGGGATAAAATTCAATTAATAGAGAGAGAACGATTATTCAGAATTAATCGATAAAATTATATATTCGATATATTAAATGAAATTAGATTTCATAACGAAATTGAAATTTGATTTTAATTCGGCCGAACAAATTAATTTAAAATTAATTCGCGAGTGACTTTATAATAATTTTGCGAGGTATTATTATTTAATTAAATTTGATTTAATTAAGTCGCAACCGAAAATTCGTTAATTTGGAATTAATGAACCCGAGCCGAAATGTGTTTGCGGCCCACTCGAATTTTGAATCAAGTGGGGCCCACAACAAGTCACATCATTAGTCATTTGTTTAACTTTTATTTGATGGAAGTTAGTAGAGATTTTGAGATAACTTGTAAGACACAATTTGTTTTAATAATGAAAGACATGAATGACTTTTACCAAACAAGGATTTGGTATATCAAGATTTCATTTTTGGAAAATCAATTAACACTTCACAAATTTCACTCATCTCTTCCTCTCTCTCTTAAATCATAAAAGGTGATAGGGAAACATTCCCTAGAGTTTGGAATCTCAAACTTCAATCTTAGAGCTTCAACATACATCAAAGAGAGGAGCTTGGAGCAACTTCTCAAAGTGGAATTTTTGAACTCTAATCTACATCCAACCGAGCATTGTAAGTATTTTCCGCTAACTTCTTTGCGTATTCACACATATTTTATGCTTATTAGACCTTGGGATTGATCTTAGAGACCCAACAGTCCGGTTACTGTGTAAAAGCTTTATTTTTAAACTATTTAAGCTCTACCGTTTGACGTGAACGATCACTGCTTACCGAGGCAAGATGTTCGGTTACTAAGTAGAAGCTTATTATTATCTAACTAACTCAAGCTATACCGTTTGACACAATCAGTCATTGTTGGCCAGGCAAGACGTCCGGTTACTAAGTAAATGCTTGGTCACTTTTTATTCATCATTGTTTTTTATATAAATACACGTTTCACTGCCTTTAGGTGCTGGCTCCAATAAATTAGAGAACTGAATATTACAAAATTTTCACTTACAACCTATGTTCATATGTTACCGTGTATGTTGATAATACTTATCAAATGAGCATACGAATGTCAATTTTAATCAATATTATGGAGAATTCACAAATTTAAATAATTCAAAAGGAAATAAAAAATTAACTTGTTACGAATTAGTCTGAGATACGTCTCATGAGCGCAAACTCCGTACTCCGCTATCTCAGAACAATAATTCCACTTGGTTAGTCAAAAATTTGAAAAAGAACATCAAAACACACATTTTTTTTACACAAAATAATAGCAACACAACAAATCTAAAACAAACAAGTCAACTATCCCATTTCCCAAACCTAATCGAGACATTATCTCCAATGTCTTAAAAAAAGAAGAATAGTTTAGAAGACATCATCTGGTTAATGAAGAATCTACGACTAAAATTTACCGATTAAGATCTAAGTCTAATTTATGCTTCTTGCCACATGCGTTATCTGACCAGTTCAACTTGGAAAGAATGAGGTCGATTTTTGGTTCATAGGCTAAAAGTCTGTCAATTAATTCATTAGACTTTCTTGCAGTTAGAAATATATCTTTTATTGGTTTCGAGATGAACTCATGTTTGTTGGCATCTGCAAGAAATACAAAAAGAAAATCGAAAAATCCATCCACATTAAGTAGTCCAATGGGTTTTTGATGGATGTTCAAGTTTACTCATGTCGCAACTGTGAATATTTCTTCCAACGTGCCTAGCCCACCTGGTAAAGTAGTGAAAGTGTCAGCATGATTGATCATTTCAATAAGTTGTTCACACATACCTGAAATAATGCATTCTTCTCCATTTGACTTTCCAATGAGGTTTTCGTCTGCTAACAGTTTTTGAATGATCCCCAAAACATGAATGTAACCTTCTTACATATTTTTTGAAACACATCCCATCAATCTAAGATTTCCACCGCCATATACTAATTGCATGTTTCTTTCCGCAATAACTCTACCCAATTCTTTTGCGGCATCAATAAATTATGGTTTAGACCCAGAGTTAGATCCATAAAATACAAAAATATGAGTGACTCCTCGCTTTGAAGTTTTTTCCATTTCTCTATTTTATCTGGATGTGTCGAAAAGAGAAATGACGAGTTGAATTTATAGATCCTGAAAAAAGGTGAGTAATAATTGCACTAGTATAGGCCAAATGATAATTATTAGATGAACGGTTAAATAGTTTGTGAAAGTCAAAAAAATTAAATCTTGTCGGCGAAAATAAAGAAAATCAAAACAGTAAAGAGAATCAAAGCAATTTTTTAAGGTAACGGAATTATGTACGCAATACGCGACTTGCCCACTGCACATATCTACTAGGATGAGTTGACTCCTTTCTCATTCCATCACTAATGAATTAAATCTTATCTTCACGATTTATCAGACATCATTCTGTGATAACCCTGTTTTCACTGTCTTGTTTTGCCTTAAGTGCTATATTTTTGCTTTTCCTGCTAAAATAACACACAAAATTAAAAACTCTATAACATATATACGCAAAATGTGAAAATAAAAATTTAAATAAAATAAAATTTTACATGGGTTGCCTCCCTGCTAGAGCAAAATTTTATGTCTTTAGCCAGACGTGACTGAAGAGCATCCTTCAAGGAGGCATCAGCGTGGTTTTGGACGTCCGCGAAAGGATAGTCCCATGACCGCTGTTTTTCCATTATTTTTTCCAAAGTTTAGGTGGCCAAATGATTTTGTTCGATTCAGGGCTCAAACCGCCTTCTTAAACTTTGTAGCTTCAGTGGTTCTTGAAAGAAATTAAAATATATCAGGTGGTCTCGTATAATGTTGGTCTTTGAATGGGAGTGCCATTATGTCAAGCTTATGGGCGGTGTCCTCAAAGTACTCCCTGTTGAGTTTTTCTAAGGTCCCAAGATCAAACAAGACATGAAATAATGCGTGAATACATCAACGGAGGTAGCGGATGTTAGACATTATGTCCCATAGCGTCACTGTTTGTAAATGATATTGTATTATTGTACAAAATTAACTATGTGATAATGAAATTGCCTTTTGCCGTTTTGTAATATTATTTACTTTGACTTATAAATGGCGAAAGTCCATATGATTAGTACCTGGACTGAGAATGATATGAGACAGTATCAGTCCCCAAAGGTTTAATCATTAAATATCCCTAGTCGTAGTATTATCGAGACTGGACATCGATAATGCGGAATAGACTAGTATTGCGCTTGTGCACGTTGTGAGGGCACGACGGCATAGTTCTCATATATTTAAGTATTGGATACTTATGCAAGTGCGATAGGAGGTTGTGTTTACCGATGGTACGGAAAACAGCTTCGCTCTGGATAGACCCCGCGGAATCCCATTGGTAGTATGTCTGCGTGTCTATGGGAGGCCGCATCAGGGTAGGTGTATATGGTCTTAACCTGAGACTTACATCGCTGGTACTTGCGACAATCGGTAAACTTTAGTTTTGGTGGTTGGGGACCTTAACCGGTTCTGTGTACACCTCTTCTGGGTTTATCGAGAATCGTAGTGTACTGGATGTAATGTCAAGATGGAAGTATCGCTTCAGACATATGGAGGTGATGATCACGCAGGGCACAGAACTAGTACTCTATAAAAGGTTGCAACCGTCGGGACAATATGACAAGGTCAGGATTGTCCGATTTAAAGAGACTAGTTGCTTGATGTCCGATATATGTTTCGTACGGGGCAGACACATTTCCAGCCCCAGGCCTAGCATGTGACCATCCGATACTGGATCGATGTACGCAATACTACGGTATACTACGCCTGATACAGATCTTATATTCCTATAAGAATATTTCTGGAGAATTGGGTAGGCATGGCGCTTTGCTAGAAGCCAACCTTGTCTTGTGAATCGGTATAGACGTAGTACGAGGTACGTACGTGTTCGGATTATCCGACGACCGGATTTACTGCCAAAATATCCGGAGATCTCTTGGGTCGCTTCCTGAAGATTCACCTATGATATTTGATTCGAACTTAATTAATCTTGGATTAATTGCGGAGAAACTTTATCTCGGATAAAGTGCCTTATTTAGAGAGAGAGAACGGTTAATTTGGAATTAATCGATATAATTATTATATTCGATATAATAATCGAAATTCGATTTCGACGCGAAATTAAAATTAGATTTTAATTCGGGCGTACGAGTTAATTTAGAATTAATTCGTAAGCGACGTAAATAATAATTTCGCTAGGAGCGATTATTTATTTAAATCCGATTTAATTAACGTCGCGACACTAGCTCGGTATTTCGGAAATATCGAACCCGAACGCGTGAGTGGACGTGGCCCACTTTTATTGGGAAACGTGTGGGGCCCACATGACACTTGTCATTGATATGGCATTGCATGTTATAGTGTATAAAACACTCTAAGGCATTGCATGGTGGTGTGCATTTCACTAAGGCATGCATGGCATTGCATGGAGTTTGAGTGTTTGACACTCTAAGCCATTGCATGGTTTATGTCATAGATTTATTATTAATTTAATAATTATAACATAAATATAAATTGATTTTTGGTAATACAAAATAAATCAATCACACAATTCTCTCTTCTCTCTCACATTGCCGAAACTTCACCATTGAAGGGCAAAGGAAGATTTGATCTTCCATTCTCCATTTTTGCTAGCACAAGCAAGGGATCAAAGGAGGTGATAGGGAAACCATCAAAGAGCTTGGAATGCAAAAGCTTGGAGCTTCAAGTCTTCTTCTTCCCTTGGCCGAAACCAACCAACCAACTTGGAGCTTGGAGATTCAAAGGTTTTGTTCATCTTCTTCATCACATAACTTTGTAAGTATGATTCCGCCATGCTTCAAGTCTTTTATATATATTCATTTTAGTATTTCATATGCTTAATCTTTGTTTGGGACCTATATAATAGAAACCAACAATGGTATCATTGAGCTAGGTTTAAGCATGAAATACTTTAGGTTAAAATTTGGGTAAAATTGATTGAAGCATGTTCTTGTGAATTTGATGAATGAGTATGCTTATATCTATGTTAAATGACATAATATGAAATCAATTTTATGAAAAATGCATTGGATGATTTTTCCCCCAAATATATGCCTTGGCCGAAAGGTGTGATGAAATTGATTGAAGCATGTT
>SKCR01041665.1:0-42289 GCA_019454045.1 Zanthoxylum bungeanum
GGCTGGTTGGTAATATTATCACAAGTTTATCTATTATTTTATGGGAGATATCTAAAATAGTAAATAGTAAAAGTAATTCCTTTTACCTTAGCATTTCATTTTATTTTATTTTACTTTTCAATTTCTACTTTACCGCATTTTTACTTTCGACATTTTTACTTTATGTCTTTTATTTTACCAGCCCTAGTTATGTGTTGTAACTAAATTAGTTATCTAGGGTTGTGATGAATTCCAATATCACCGGTTTATAAGGGGTTAGATTATAGTTTGGGTAATATAAAGATTTATTTATTGAGTCTTAATCTTAATGCTTTTTATTAACTGGCCACTAATAAAATTGACTAGGTAAACTTAAAATGAACTAGACATATGGATTTTAAGTTTAGGACCTTAAACTCAATAGCCCACGATCTTCCTTGAGGATAGATAACCCTTTAATAGATTTCCTTACAGGATAGACATATACCTGTCGGGCGGGGGTAGCCATAATTGGAACTTAAACTTAATGAATCGAGATAATTTGGTTGACATAGACATATGGTTCAAATGGGTTAAACTGGGTATTTGTGTCTGACCATCGACAAAGGCTTTCACATAATTTAGTGTTCCAGGTTAATAAATCAATATATTGCCCAACTATAAAATAACCATTTCATCTTTAAAATGATATTGGAAGAAATCACAACCCTAGATAGTTTTTAATATTGAATTTTCTTAAACCTACTTTCGACAATTTTATTTACATGCTTTTAAATTTAGAATCGTCACCATTTCAAATCAATCAATCAAACTGTTAGATACTAGTAATCATTTGACCTCATAAAATTAATAGCTTAGGTATTAAGTCCTCGTGGGATCGATACTTTTTATACTACTTGAACGATACATACGCTTGCGTTATACATGTGTGTTTACGCCGGTCAGCGATACGTAACGCCCCCAGATCCTAGATCAGGGCTAGTGGGACGGTGATACGTAATGCCCCTAGACCCTAGTTTCAGAGCTTGGTGGGTAGCATAGATCTGCACCCCCAGTTCGAGTTCTGTGGCTTGGGGGACGGCGATACGTAACGCCCCAAGACCATCTGTTTCAGGGACATGAGTGGCATATTTTGAGGGACAGCGATACGTAACACCCCAAAGTCATAGATTTGCATTCCTGGCTCCAGATAGGCGTATGGGGGGACAGCGATACGTAACGCCCTCATACGTCAAGTTTTTCAGATACATATCAGTTTCAGATACCAGATTTCCATAAAATAGTTTTCAAAGATTCAGATTTTTGAAAAGGTTTTCAGAAAGCAGTTTTCAGTGAGATTTCAGACAAGGTTTTCAGAAAAAGAAATTCATATAAAGTTATTTCTGAAATGAGATTTCAGAATCAAATGTTTTATATTAGCATTTTAGATTTTCGTACAACGATCTAACCCCCCACTCTCTGTTTTCTATGGTTGCAGGTATTCTCGGAGGACAAGCTCAGGAGGACGGATACTGATGCAGTCACTAGGGTATGCAGACCACCAGTCGAAGTCAGAAAGAGTGAGAGTCTAGTCAGAGTCAAGTAAAATTTATGTATTATTCTTTGATCTTGAGATAGTCATTGTAAAAATGTGATTTAAGTCTACACTCAGATGTTAAGTTTGTATGATAAGTTTTTGAGTTTGGGCTACGATCCAACACATAAATAAATCAATTAAAGAAAAGAGTAATTGTATCTGTTTATGGTTAGAAAGTCAGAGCTTATGGGGCTCCTACGTTCTATCCCCTACTGGTAACATCTTCCATATCGGGGATGTTACAGCCTAGTGTTGCCTTGCTCATCACATAATTAGTTGTTATTTATCGCATTGTATTGATATCCACTTTATCAAACAAGATCCTTTTGCTTTTTATCAATCTTTGAAAACCCTAAAAACACACTAGAACATACCACGATTGCTAAGAATCCCGGGACATTTGTATACATCGTTTCTTCCATGAAACCTTATTCAATCCGGAAACCAACTATTTAATCACCCTAAACACACCACGATCGCAATTTTTGGAGCACCAAAACCACATATTCCACCATTGCTAATATCTCCAAATAAGGGTTTCCCATAACACATGTATTCAATTGCTTAGTTCACAAGTAACTCGTACTATTTCTTTGGACTTCTCTATAATTCACTTGGCATGCTCCACCCAAACAACCATTCACAGCATAGGAATCCTAGGTGCCAAACCAGTGCTTAAGGAGATATGTGAGCTTGACTCTCGAACGCACACTCGACAACTCAAGAGATTGACAATACCAAGCAAGCTTAGGCTCTGGGTCGACCCTATAGTATTTTCGAGACCCAATATCATTTTTATTATTTGAGGTCCTTGTTCATAAAAAAATATTATAGTAAAAATTTTAACCATTAGCATGTCTTGTTCATTAACATCTTGGAAATATTGTGTTATAGTTAGAGCCGTCAAACCAATTCTCATATGAGCTCCTGATGATTCATTCATTTGATCGTAGATCAAAGCCAATCGTAGATTTTTCTTTCTTTTTTTACTTTATCTTAGGCTTTTTAGTGGAGAAAGCAGTCGAGTCTTTTTATGAATTTTCAGGGAAACACTTCAAGCAGCATAAATTATTCTTAGACCCCGGGATTTTACTTGGAATTTTCTTCTTTTTCTTCTTTCTGCTTTGGTCGAAACTGCACACCACTGTACAGCTCCCTAATTTGCGGCAACTGTAGGAAACTGGACATCCATTCGGTCGCAGATTTCAACGCACTTATGTAACATCTTAGATCTGGAGACGTTACTTGCATGTGACAAGTTATACTTTCACCCTCAGTCTCTAACTGACCATCCGAATGCATATACTAATTTGATAAATACATCACAAGATATGACAAATGCATAGAACACATGTGGGGAACATGCTAAATCAAATATATACAGATATAATGAAAGGTTATAATACATCATCTGTCATAAAATAAGATCAAAACAAAAGACCATACATGGCCTCTCCAAAACAGAACTATAACTGTAACATACTCCACAACTCTATACACAATGGACCCAATATGTCCTAGTGACTGTAGTGTGTATTATCTCCTCTGCTCATGTACACAAAGGTACTGTAATGGCTCATTAAGTATCAGATCCTGCAAAAGTAAAGAGTGGGGGTGAGTTCGGGAAGACCCTGCGAGTGGATACTATAGAACAACAAAACGTAAGAGTTAGATATAATCAAAATTTGTTGTAATCAAATCTCATTTCAAAATCTATTATATCTAAAATCTTTTACAAAAATAAATCATCGTAAAACATATGTCGATGTAAAAAATATGGTGTTTAGGGGCGTTACGTATCGCCATCTCCCTAAACACATCTATGAAAAGTCTAGTATTTAAGAGCGTTACGTATAGTCATCCCATAGATACATCTCTATAAATCTATGGTATTTTGAGGTGTTACGTATTGTCATCCCCCAAAATATTGTAACTACTCTCAAGAATGTGACATCTAAAACAGAAGAAACAATGACATAACATATCGCTACCAGAGTCTTTAATCTGGTTCTACACATATGCACAAGGTCTATCTCTGGTCCCGAAGGATTCATCTCTTGTCCCGTAGGACAAATCTCTCAAAACAAAATCAATATCATTTCTTAAAAAAATTGTAAACCATGCTAATATCCGTTTACCAAAATATGTCATAATAAATCATATCATGCTAATCCAAAATTTTTCATCATATATAACTATACTTTTAAGTAAAGAAATCAATATCATTAATTTCCAAAATTCAAAACCATGGAAAACCAACACATGTGCTCAATTCATTTTCTCATTAAATCGTATGAAAACATAACCATAGTTTTCAATAACATTTGTATAAAAATCTCATACTCAAATCTTTAAAGCATACTAAGGAATAATTTGTGAAAGGCAGTAAAAATTAATAGGCATCCAATAACAATATATTTACAAAGCACCGAAATTAAGCGGTGTCAGGTGGAGGATCACGAGGTGATTTTATAAATAAATATTTTTCATTAAAGCTTGTATCAGAATATCTTGTGAATTAATAAATATATTATGCATGAATGATGAATCCCAATAGCAAATTAGAATGTTTAGGATTCCTACGTTGCAAAATTTAACATAACACAAATCAGAATTACCTAAGTCGGAGAATTACAAATTCAAATCCAATTATTCTAATTAATATATCATTACACTACCTTAGGTCAATGGATTATCTACGCCATTACTGGAGGCAACAACTTGTGCCTCTCTAATTCCTATATAGTGATCAGGTTGTCGCACAACTCTCTCTGCGTCTAGGTGGTAGATCCTAATGATATACTAGCATCTGACACTCAGGTGCCGATAGTGCTACGTTATTGTCAATAAATATTGTTGACAGTGTGCTAGTCGAATCAACAAGTAACTCTTTGAGTACTACTACACTGTGAGTATGGATTCTCTCATATAGTCATGTTTAAGAAATGTGATGTTTATCCATAAAAATACTTTGTTATCTTCTCTACTATATAAGAATCCGCCACTAGTCTCATTTGGATAGCCTATAAATAGTCACACGTGCGAACGCGGTTCCAACTTTGTAGTCTTCTTTTTTCAGCACATGTGCTGGACACCCCCATATATAAAAATGATGCAAACTAGCTTTGTGACTGCTAAACAACTGTAAGGCTTTCTTGAGAATAGTCTTACATGGAACTATGTTAAAGATATATATTACTGTCTATAATGTATTTCAAAAGAACAAACTAGATAATGAACTATAACTAAACATTGATCTCATCATGTCTAGTAGGATTTGATTTCTCATTTCTTCAACACCATTTTGATGTGGTGTTCCAAGTGCAATGAGTCGAGATATTATCATATGCTCAACCAAGAATTCATTAAATTCATTATCGTGGTATTCTTCTTTCATGATTTGATCTTAGAGTTTTGATGGTTTTACCTAATTAGCTCTGAACCTTAGTACGATAATCTTTGAACTTTTCAAAGGTATCTGAGTTGTGCTACATTAGGTAAATATACAAATATCTAGAATAGTCATCAATAAATATGACGAAGTAATCATAACTACCTCTTGCTTTTCTAATTCATTGGTCCACAAATGTCCGAATATACGTGCTCGAGTGGTTAATTGGCTCTTAGCCCTTTTACAGTAAAAGGAGTATTGGTCATCTCGCCTTTTAGACAAGACTCATAGACTGGTAGATTGTCGATTTTTAATTGGCTTAAAATTCTGCTCTTTATTAGTTTGTCTGTCCTACCAAGGTTAATATGGCCAGGTCTAAGGTGCCATAGATTTTTATCACCATTAGAAATCTTTGACGTTTAGTTTTGGGGTTTTCAACCTTAAATATTTAAGTGTTGAGCAGTGAGTTATGTGTTAACAGCCTTAACACATATAAGTTATTTTTCAAGTTTCTTGTGTATATTGGTAATCTATTTCTCAAAATAATAATCATATTATTATTCAAAGAAACAAAAAAACCATCATCCAAAAGTCTAGACACAAAAATCAAAATCCTACAAAAATCTTGAATAAATAACATATTGTTCAAATTTAAATAAATATTATCTAAAAATTAAAAACTTGTAACACCCACTGCCCTTACTGAAATGACATCCTTAATACCGACTCTAATGGTGAATTTTTTGGGGCGAATCCAGATCCCCTAGGGTAATATCAGAGCCCCACACAATGAATATGGATCAAATTAGTGGATACAGAACATGGTTGTATTTTTAAAATTAAATGGGATATTGTATTCCATTTTGAGTCCATAGGAAAACTCTGGGACATATCGAAGTCCGGAAGCATCAAAAGTGATAAAAACCAAGTTTCAATGCGCGCGCATCGCATGGTTAACAGCTCCCGCGCTTTTCGCACTTGTATAAGCTCTCTAGAAATTCTAGTGAGTTGGAAAATTGGATTTTTCTCCCAATTTTCTTCCAATTATTTTCAAACACCCAAAATCTAATTTTTAACATGAAAACCAACATCAACACATATTAAAATAATTAAAGAACAAAAAAAAAATCATGTTTTACAAAATATCAAAAAAAATATAAAATATAAAATATATTCAAAATACATATATACATAAATAAGTATTCTATATAATGGCCTAGGTGGTCGTCTAGACGTCAACTAGGCTCTATGCAGTGCCTGACCGTTTCGATTTTCCAGAAATCAGTTGGCTAGGTGGCAGCCACTCGACGAAAATGAAGATCTATGGTAAATGGTGGCTCATATCAGTGCGTGGATGCCATGGATGTGTTGGCTGATCATTTCTGAGCAAAGCAGAGTTGCGTGTTCGTCAGATAATGGTCACTGATGGTGGCGTGTATTGCACACGCATCGACATCGTTGTCAAAGCTGCCATTAACGGCCGCCGAAAACTTCAAATATGCATTATATAATCTTTCCTTATAATATATTTATGATTAAGGAAAAGGTAATTTTTTTGTTTATGTGTTTAATTGATTAATAGTTATTAATCAGTTATATATTATTTCCATATTTTGGGAAATTTTCATTGATAAAATATTGATGCAGGCTATAATTAAGTAAACAAATTTATATTTACCTAATTAATTTCAATTTGTTAAATTCTAACCCAAATATAATTAAACCTAAATTCCTAAACCATAATTAAAATATTTTGATTAAAAAATAAAATCAACTAGTGTCTTCTAACCTATCTGTCTAGGCACCGTTTAGAAGGTATAGACTTTAGGCGCTCTCCTACCGTACGATGAGCGCCTAGCGTTTCTTAAAACCACAACATAAATATGAATATAAAAAACAAATCAACAAAAATCTCACAAAGAAGTAAGCCTTTAATAATTTTAGGTCACTAAATGGTAGTCAATTGATTCTAGAATAATAGCCATAGTTCAAACTTTTATATAGAGTTCAAAACTCCAACTTTTGTATTCTATGTCCAACATACACAAAACTTGACCCAATCACAATCATATTTTGTTTCTATGCTTCTAAAGCATCGATACACAAATCTTTAAACTTATTTCAACTTCAAGCAATTAGTTATGTTATTATGTATCAAATACATAATACATCATCGTATGCTTCACTAATGATATCAAATCATTAATGAAAAATATAGCAAAAAATAGAACATTAAAACTTTACCTAATTGTAATATCCCGAAATTTTATTAATATTTAGAAAGATTCTCGATTCGGAGCTAAGGTTTGAGAACTGAATGATATTCGAAAATAAGAGCTTATTTGTTGGAATAATAGGTCGAAATATTTTAAAGTGAAGTTTTGTTGCGTTTGAAAACGCATGGGTTTGAGAATCGATTACGTGATTCTTATTTATATATTTTATACTCAAAAAGTTTTTTTTTTCGACCATAAAAGTAGCAAACGAACTGCGATTGAGCTTATTTTTGAACCATTGGACTCATTTTTCCAAGAAGAACAACTTTTTTGTTGAATACGTTTTGAAATTTGTATAAGAATGGCCTTAAATTTGCATATTTCTAAAGTATGATAATGTCAGGTGATTAAAACCTACCTGGAACAAGCGAAACAAACCCTCACGAGATTGAAATAATTCCCAAGAAAGCCAAGTTAGTTCGTATTTAAACTCTAAACCTTTGAAGAACAAACAATAGAAACCTAGAATGCTAAGGAGGTGCACAAAGGGTTAGCAAGCCTTTGATAAGCCAAATGTAATGAGGACAAGTTAAGGATTACTCAAGTCTTACGAAAATAATGATTTTTTTTTTTTATTGAAGGATAGGTTTTTAATAAATTATCAATTACAAGCAATAATGCCTCTTTAAATAAGTGGCTAACCATAATTCTACCTAAACATAACAAACCATGGTAAAATAGCCCAATAATATATAAAATCCTTCAAATTTTCATGCATGAGATTTTTAATTTAATTAATGTTCAGCCCAACATTTAAACATAATACTATCTAAAAAAATATAAAACATAAAAGTTATAGTGATAGCTTACATCCGTATTTTGTCTAAGAAAAAGTTCAAATTTGACTTTGACGTAAACTACAAAGTCGTAATCTTTGATTCTTCTTTCCAGTGCAACTTGAATCACCAAAATCGGACATGGAATGAGAATGTTGCGACCAAAATACAAAGCCTGCGTAAATCTTACCATTGTGCACCATTCGGAAATTAAGACCAAAATCAATCAAGGCATCCCATCCACGTCCAAGACCCATTCCATATATGACTTATACGTAATAAGGCCTTCATATAAAGTCTCATGCATGGCCCATTCCATATATGACTTATACATAATAAAGCCTTCATATAAACTCACATAAATGAATCTTACAAATCCACAAAATAGCCCAAATATACCAAATCTGATCAGCCAATTTTGGATCATATCATTAGGGACGTATTTATAATTTTGCAGGGACATAAACAAAATTTATAAAAATTATCTATATATATATACCTTGAAGTTTCCAAAAATTACAAAAATGGCATAACTTCATAAAACCCCACACTCAACCCCATATTCATGTTAGAGAGAAGCAGCTTATCGATCGGCCAACGCAACGACAATGAGAGGAATGTTCAATCACCATGCGTCCAATGGTAGCCGACAGCGATGCCAAAAATGTCGGAAATCGAAGGAGAAACGCGCGGGTGACCGGCGTAATCACACACGTATAACACAAGCACACGTATCGTTCAAGTAATATAAAAATATCGATCCGACGAGGACTTAATTCCTACTGTTGTTATTAATTATTGATACTATTTATTTACAAGTATCTAATTAAAGGGAGAAGAGAATGATTGCTTGATTGATTGGTTAAATGTGGATTTGCTGATTAAATAAATAAAATAACAAAAGAAAATACTAAGAAAAATAAACACAAGACACAAATATCTAGGGTTTTGATTCCACACAATATTATTCTAATGATGAATTGATTCTCTTATATATGTGTAACAAATTAGTTTGCTAATCTGGAACATGAAATTATGCAAAAGCCTCTGTCGCTGGTCAGATGCAAATACCCAAAATAACTCAATTAATCATATTCCTATGTTAACCAAGTTACCTGAATTCATTAAGTTCGGGTTCCAATTGTGGCTACCCCCACCCGAAAGGTATATGACTATCCTGTAAGAAAATTTATTAAAGGGTTATCTATCATCAAGGAAGATCGTGGGCTATTGAATCTAAGGCTAAACCTAAAATCCCTTTTTCAAGTTCATTTTAAGTTTACCATATCAATCTTATTGGTGATCAGGCAACAAGAAGCATTAAGCTTAAGATTCAATAAACAAACTAAAGAATTACCCATAATATAATTAAATCAATTATTAAGCATGTGAATATTGTGTTTCATCACTTCCTTAGAATAAAAATAAAATGTTGGGGTTAGGGGATCCACCTTTACTATTTCTAATTTAGAAATCTCTCTTTATTATAATATAGAAATTATCACTGATATTACCAACCGACCATATAGGCGGTATCCTGATTAAGTCAGATTTTCAATTAAGTCCACCTGACCATAAAGGCGGTGTTGTTATTTGTCCATAAACCAGCCATATAGGCGGTAATCATCTGTCACCTAAAGACCGACCATATAGGCACTGTCACATTATGTCAAATAAAGAAAACCAGCCATTAAGGCGGTATAACTTTTAGTTTAAATTATAATTTCCATATTATAATTAAGGGAGATTGATCTAAACTAAAATAATAAAAGCTTCACCATTCCCCCAGCGGAAATTTAACTACTAAAAATAAAAGAAAAGAAAAGAAAATAAATTATTACTATTACTGAAAATAAAAATACATATTTAAAATACTGAAAATAAATACAAATAATATGCAATCCTTAAAATCCTTACAAAAACCTAAGGAAAGCATGAAGCAAATGAAATGGAATTGGGCAGAATTTATAGGCAAAATTTTCCTTAGCGCGTCGCGACGCTGAGCTGGCACGCGGAGCAGACACGCTTTGACTGTTGACTACTGACGTGGCATGCGTAATCTATCGTCCCAATAGAATTTTGACACATTGCACGCAATTTGTTCTGTCCAATGATATGTTGACATGTGACAGAAGATGATTGGCTGATGATGACGTGGTTGACATGTGGCAAGCTGACTCAGTATGTGGCTGATGTGGCTGACACGTGTCAGACACATAGATGACACGTGGTTGACATGTGTCACGCGTATGATGTGGTCCAATTAAATGATGACATGTGTCACGCATATTATCGGTAGCATATGATGATGACACGTGTCACGGCGCATGTTATCAGATATGCTGTGATGATGACAAGTGGCAGGCGCACGTTAGCATCCGGCGTATTTTTGCAACTGCGCAATTTAGCAAATTTCTCAGATTTTGACATGTGTCCCGGTGCATTTTAGCATAACTCGGCGTACGTTAGCGGTCGCGATGCAGAAGGCTTGCGCATCGCGACGCCTGAATTTCCATTTTTCCCTTTTTGTCCATTTTTCATTGTTTTGGCCTTGAATTGATTCCAGAGAGTCCTGAAACTTTATTGATCTACAAAATAACACAAAACACATCAAAATATTCATAAAACTCAAGAAACTATACAAAATATTAGGTCAAATGAGTAGGAAATAGTGATACATTTACCACTCATCACACCCCCAAACCTAACATTTTGCTAGTCCTCGAGCAAAACAATAAAATAAAATAACATAAAATTTTTTAAAATAAAATTAAACTAAGCCACTTACGTAGGGATCACGGTTGCATTTAGCGTATGCAACAAGCCTTTAAACCCATAGGTGTCCCTAGTAGACGAGTTGTAGTCTCGTGAGGGCTTACACCAACGATACCCACAAACGTCAATCTAAAGCTAATGCACAAAAAAAAAAGACAAGAGAAAAGAGAATAAACAAGTTAGTGACTAAACAGGTGAAACTTCTTATCCAATTTAAGAGTTTTTTGTTTTTTTTTTTAAATTACCGAATAAGAAAATTATTTGATTATTTTTACCATTCTCCATATACACATCCAAACAAATATTAATCAACTCATTTTGCCCACAATAGTCACAAGTGTAGTTGAGAAGAGAGTAATATTTTTGTCCTAAAGTTATATCAGAATTCACACATTTTTTAAGCAATGGAATATTTTTCTAATTTTTCTTTTATTTATATACAATATATGTCATGCATGTAGCGAGCTTTAGGCCAATGAATCGCAAACCAGTTGGCTTTAGGGCACTAGGTGTTAAGACACCCATACAGACTTAATTACTTGGACTTCAGATATATATATATTTTTGCAACATCTTTGATCCATGTAGCGAGTTTTGGGCCAGTGGCTCCCAAACCAGTTGGTTTTAGGGCACTAAGTATTAAAACACCCCTACGGACTTAATAACTCGGATCTTAGATGCCAATTTTTTTTTATCCCATCGTTTTTTTATATGCTTCCTCCAATTAAACTAGAGCAGTGAATATTAGAAACTTGTCAATTACAACTCATGTCCGTATGTTACCATGTATGTTGATAATGCCTGTCAACTGAGCATATGAAGATTCATTTTAATCAGTTTTATGGAGAATTCACAAATTAAATAATTCAAAAGGAAATAAACAAAAATTAACTTGTTTCGAAATAGGTTGATATACGTCTCAGGAGTGGAAATTCCTTACACAGCTATCTCACACCAATTTCACCTGATTAATCAAATTAAAAACACAAAAACACAAAATATTTTTTAATTTTTATGAATTTTTTAATTTTTTTGAATATTTTTTAATTTTGACTAAAAATTAAAAACAACACAATAAAAAATAAGATACTAGTCAACTATTCTCCTCCCCCAAACCTAAATGAGACATTGTCCCCAATGTCTTAAAAAGTAGAAGAAGAGTTTAGAAGATAGTACCTGGTTAGCTCTAGAAAATTAAAGGTTAAGATCCAGATTTATCTGACGCTTCTTACCACGATCATTATCAGACCAGTTTATCTTGGAAATGATAGGTCAATTTGTGGTTCAAGGCTAAGATTTGGTCAATTAAATCATGGGCAGTTCTGGCAGTAAAGAGGAGTTCTTTTACAGGTTTTGACACAAACCCATTTCTCCGGGCATCATCAAGAAACACACAAAGAAAATCATAAAATCTGTCAGCGTTAAACAATCCAATAGGTTTCTGGTGTATATTCATGTTTGCCCAAGATAGTACTATGAAAATTTCCTCCATCGTACCCAAGACACCTGACAAAGCAATAAATGCATCAGCACAGTTAATCATTTCCACCAGTCGCTCGGACATACCTGGCACGATCAGTTTCTCCGTTTGATGGTCCTATAAGATTCGCATCTCCCAAGGGTTTTGGGATGATTCCCAGAACTTGACTGCCTCTTTCTTGTACAGCCCTTGAAACGATCCCCATTAGTCCCCAATTGCCACCGCCATATACTAAGTGCATAATCTTTTCAGCTATGACTCTACCTAATTCATATGCTGCTGCAACATATTCTGGTTTAGAACCAACACTAGTACAGCAAAACACACAGATGTTTACAACTCTTCTTCTTGAAGTGGCTTCCATTTTTATGTATTTCTTTTTTCAGCTCTGGATGCCTTCAAGAGTGCAATGATGAGTTGGATTTATAGTACCAGAAAAGGGTGAGTAATAATAGAACTAGTATCTTTCCAAGGATGATTCTTAGCTAAACAATATAGTAAATCGTGAAAGGTCAAAAAGTCTGGATCGTGTCGGAGAAAATAAAAGAAGAAAAGCAAATCAAAGCAATTATTAAGGCAACATAATTGTGTATGCAATACGCCACTCGCTTGGTATATAAATCCATTAGGATGCGTCTCAGAAATTCATTCTTTACTCAGCCATCACTAATGAATTAGCTCTCATCTTTGTGATTGCCAAACACCATTCCTTTTATCTTATTTAAATGCTCCGTTTGTGCTTTTCCCTGAAAATATCACACAAAATTAAGAACTCTATAACATGTATACACAAAAATATGAAAAAAAAAATTTACAACAAATTGCATTGGTTGCCTCCCTACTAGCGCTAAATTTTTCGTCTTCAGCCAGACGTGACTGAAATCCATCTGTCAAGGAGGTTTCAGTGTGGTTTTGGATGTCCGATTAAAGACAATCCCATGAGCATTAATTTTGAAGGGTCTTTTCCAACGGTAAAGTGGCGAAAAGAATTTTATCTCATTCAGTGCTTGTGCCACCTTTTTAAACTTTGTCGCTCCAGTGGTTCCTAAAAAGAAAGAAAGAAAATCATGAGGTCTCGTATGATGCTTGACTTGGAATGGAAGTTCCATCCTGTCAAGCTTCTGGGCGATGTCTTTGATCAGTACTCCCCAAAACAGTGATGTTTCTCTTGGATGCATGAAATCTTCAATATAGTCAGACATTAGCTCCTCCATTTGTTCTGCTTCTTGCTCCACCTTTTCTTCACATGTGTATTTTAATATTTCCACATTCAGTTCTTCATCTGTCATCTGTGAAATGCATGCTCTATAAGTGTTAACTGTTGGACAATTATGACCCATAACATCACTGTTTGTAAAAGACATGGTGTTCTTTGTACAAATTAACTATGTGACAAAGGAAATTGCTCTTTTATCATTTGTAATTGGATTACTTGGATATATAAATGATAAAAGTCCATATGATTAGTACCGAATTAATAAGATATGAGACAGTATTAATCCATGAAAGGTTTAATCATTAAATATCCCTAGTCGTAGTATTATCGAGACTGGACATCGATAATGCATAATAGACAAATATTGCACTTGTGCGCGTTATGGAAGCTTAACGGTATAGTTCTCATATATTTAAGTATAAGATACTTATGCAAGTGTGATATGAGGTTCTGTTAGCCATCAGATCGGGAACAGCTTCGCTCTAGATAGACCCTTCGGAATCCCATTGGTAGTATGACTATGTGTCCATGGGAATCCGAATAAGGGTAGGTGTATTTGGTCTTAGCCTAAGATTTGCATCGCTAATACTTACGATAATCTATACGCTTTGGTTTTGGTCGTCTGGGGCTTTAACAGGTTCTGTGTACGCCTCTTCTGGGTTTACTGAGAATCGTAGTGTATTTGGTGTGATGTCAAGATATAAGTATCACTTCAGTCATATGGAGATGATGATCATGCAGGGATATAGAACTAGTACTCTCAAATGCTGCAGTTATCGGGATAGTATGACTAGGTCATGATTATCCGATATATGCTTCGTACGGGGCATACACAATTCCAGCCCTAGGCCTAGCATGTGACATCTGATACTGGATCGTAATACACAATACATTGTATACTACGTCTTATACAGATTATATATATTCCATATTGAATATATTTCTGGAGAATTGGGTAGGCACGGTGCTTTGCTAGAAGCCAACCATGTCTTGTAAATCGGTGAGAACGTGGTACGCGGTACGCACGTGTTGGATAGTCCGACAACCGTATTTACTGCCAACATATCCAGGGATCTCTTGGGTCGCTTCCGAAAGATTCACCGATAATATTTGACTCTAACAGAATTAATCTGGGATTAATTATGAGAAAGAAAATTAATCTGGTATTAATTACGGCAAAAATTAATCTGGTATTAATTACGGCAAAAATTAATCTGGGATTAATTGCGTCATGAATTAATCTAGGATTAATTCGTGAAGAAGAGAGAACGTGATTAATTTGGAATTAATTGGTAAAATAAATTTAATAGTTAAATTAGATTTTACTATTTAATTTATTTATTTAGACTAAATAATATATCAGATATATTAATTGAAATTGGATTTCAATACGGAATTAAAATTGGATTTTAATTCAAGCGAACAAATTATTTTGGAATTAATTCGTAAGCGACTTTCGTAATAATTTTGCGAGGTATTATTATTTAATTTAATTGGATTTAATTATTTAGCGACGAAAAATTCGTTTAGTCGGATTAAACGAACCGTGCCCAAAATGTGTTGTGTAAGCCAACTTGAATTTGGAATTCAAATTTGGGTGGGACCAACATCACATGTCACTATTTGTGATGGAAGTGGTCGGCAACTTTAATTGTTGGACTTTAATTACACAACACACCTAACACACTTAAGTTAAAGTTTTGGAAGTCAACTTTTGCATCAAGTTTTGGAAACTTAAAAATCACTATTCACTCTCTTCCTAAACTCTCTCATGGCCGATTCTTTCATCACTTTAGAAGGAAAAATTTTGTTTCAAATTTTGGACAAAGCTAGCACTTTAGGAGTCAAATAAAGGTGATAGGGAAACTCACCAAAGAGTTTGGAACTCAAAAGGAGGGCTTGGAGCTTCTACAAGAAAGAAAAAGTTTTGAATCTCATCCAAATAATGTAAGTTTTATCCACAAACTTTCTTGAATTATTCACTCTAGAATAATGTTTAGGATCTTTGGGCAAGTGTTAGAGACACTAACAATGGTATCAAAGCCAATCTAAACTTGATTTGAATTTTAGGGTTCTAAACTTTAATTTGGGGATTTTATGCTTGGAGTATGAAAATTCGAAATTGATTGTTTGGTTGTGGTTGGATGATGAAGAATTGGATTTGTGCATCATTGGATTTGTGAAATTGATTGGATCAAACATTTCCCCAAAATCCTAACCTTGCCCGAATGGAGCCCTAGTAATTCTCATGGTAATTTTTTGAATTTAACAATTGGATATGTTAATTGCATGAAATTGAATGTTGATTGTTGATTTAATTGGATTGAAATCAAAATTGAATGTTGATTTCTTGCTTATTGTCGTGAATGAAGCATGTTAGGAAGAATTGATTTTGCTTCAATTTGTGTTGGACATGAATTGGAAATGTTGAGCATGATTAGTTGAATTAATTAGTGTTTTGGAAACATTAGATTAATTAATTAATTGTGGCAGTTACACTTTAATTGGATTAATATGTAATTTGGAATAATGTTGAGCATGATTAGTTGAATTAATCATTGTCCATCGCAGATGTGTTTGAACCACGAAAGCTTTGTTACATATCGCATGTCTTGGGCAGTTGTGATTTGTTGGCCAAAGTCAAGGTCACTTCTATACATCGACGTGGATTACAAAGCTTTCTCAATGCCAATGGGTCACGCTTAACTAGAATCATTAAGGTTGTTGAGCCAAAGCCAAGGTTTAGTTGATTCAGAGGAAAATGTTAGGATGATATATTGGATATATGTTTTGGACTTGGAGGTCCACCTACCGGATCTAGGAATTCGATGAGATCCAATAGATCTTAGAGATCTACCTAGTTAACTTTCATACAACTTGTTGGCCAAAGTCAAGGTTGTGAGTTATTTAACAGGATCCTAGCCCATTAGGAAACTAGGTTTCTCGAGTACTCAACAGAGGGTTAGAGGCTCGCCGAAAAATAGTGGGAGGCCAGTATTAAATTTACAATTTCGTTTAATACTTGCTTACAAACGCTCTTTTATTTTATTTATCGTCGTAATATATATATATATATATATAATATATATATATATATATATATATATATATATATATATATATATATAGATATGTATATATAATAGTTAGACTAATATTGAATATTGTTTTCTTTGAACAGTTAGACTGTACAAGACACTACTCCACTTGTAGTTGGTTATATAATTGGACAATAGTAACCATTTCTTTTTGAGTGTACACGATATCATTGATTGAATAATTGGACTATTGTAATCGAGATGGCTGGAAAGATTAACGTTAGGGATATCGTCATGGGCGATAATGTCTTTAACGACTCCAATTTTACAGATTGGGAGATGAATCTTAGGATAGTCCTGGGAGCCGAGAAGTTACTCTATGTCATAGAGAAACCTCTCGGGTCTGAGCCCGGAGTTGAGCAAATAGTAGAGCATGAGCTTTGGAAGACTCATCATGATGATAACTTTAGTGCTCTATCCGTCATGCTTGCTGCAATGACTCATCAATTTCGTCGTCAGAACAAAGGATCGGATCCTTATAGTATGATGTTGAAATTAAAGGATCTTCACAAATCTAATCTTAGATCTCAGAAGCACGAATTGCACAAGAAGCTCTTTCGCTCGCGTATGTAAGAGGGTACGTCTGTCGAGCACTATGTGTCACAGATGATTGCTGACATCGAACAGCTAGGTCAGCTGGGCATAACGTTCGAGGCCGAGACTTCTATAGATTTTATCTTAAAGTCTTTGCCCGATTGCTGGGGCGAGTTCATCATAAACTATAATATGATGAACCAAGAGAAAACTCTAGGAGAGTTAATGGCGATGCTGAAAGAAGCTGAGCCGGAGCTTCTAAAGGGCAAGAAGCGCGAGGCGCATCTTACTTCGACATCCTAGATGGCCAAGGCTTGACCGAAGGCTTCTGGGGGTGTGAAGAAAAGGAAGAAAAAGGGCAAGGCTAAATCATCACAGTCTTCTGGGAAGACTAAGGACATATTCCAAGACATCTACCTATATTGTGGCAAACGAGGTCACTGGAAGTGAAGACGGGCAAGGCTTCAGCTTCAGGTATGTTTGTTATAAACATGTCCACTACTGGTTTTTAAAAATTGGATTTTTGATTCTGGATGTGTTACTCACATATGTATTGATGTGCAGGACCTACGAGTCAGAAACGGGACGAGAGTCGCTGTTTTGGCCGTTGGGGACCTATGTTTTGTATCTGCCATTGGAGCATGTAATTATATTGTATTCAGGAACACTGGGTGTTTTGTATATAAAGATGACATTTTGATATGTACAATATATGTTAATAATGGTCTTTATATTTTGAATATAAATGAATCTCAAACATATAACATGACAAACAAAAGCTTAAACTGAGTAAATCAGATGTGACTTATTTGTGGCATTGTCGTATGGGACACATTAACAAGACTCGTATATCAACACTTTCGAAAAGTGGATACGTGGACGGATTTTATCCTAATTCATATGATATATGCGAATCTTGTTTATTAGGCAAAGTGCCTAAAATGCCTTTTAGCGGTAAAGGTATACGTGCTACAGAGTTATTAGCCTTCGTTCATGGTGACGTATGTGGGCACATATCTAGCTAGGCTAGAGGTTGTTATGAATACTTCGTACCTTTACGGATGTTGCATCACGTTATGGTTATGTGTATCTTATGAAACACAAGTCGGAAACTTTTGATAAATTCAAAGAGTTTCGACAAGAAGTAGAAAAACAGACTAGCAAAAGTATTAAAAAAATATTGAGGTTGGACCGTGGTGTAGAATACTTAAGCAATGAGTTTCTCGATTACCAGAAAGAATGTGGTATTCTTTCACACAGTGGAAAACTCCCGGAACACCTCAATTGAATGGTGTGTCCAAACGGAGGAACCGAACTTTGTTGGACATGGTAAGGTTAATGATGAGTCGTACTGAGCTACCAATTTCCTTCACGGGATACACATTGAACAGTGCAATACTTATTTTGAATAAGTTTCCGTCAAAGTCTGTTGGACAGACTCCATATGAAATATGGACAGGAAAGAAGCCGGGTTTCTCATTCCTGAAGATTTGGGGATGCTGGGCATGTTGGGAAGCGGCCGCGAGTGCGCAGCGGAAAATAAAAAAAAATTATAATGCCGCTATCCCTTTGCCCAAGACCCATTTGTTTTGATTATTCTACAAGCCTAGGCATGTTACTATATATTCTAAGCATAAAAATCATAAAACATGCAAAGAAAATAAACCTAAACATGCTAACTATCATAAGAACTCTAATTAAAATAAAGAAAGAAAAAGAATTACTTGAACCGAAGATTCCTCTAGTCCTCCCTCAAATATACAAGCTTTTCTCGAACTCAGCAAGCTCTTCCACGTCCCAAAGAGCCACTCAAGTGTGTGGCCTCCAAAGGTGCACACACCAAAGCCAAAACTCAACGGCAAGACTACGCGTTGAGTGCACAGATATTTTGCCCTTGGTGCTAGCCTAGGCAAATACCTCAAAACTTTTAACTTGAGATTCCTCTAGTCAATTAGACTTAAGGATCCTCAAAATCAGTGGCTTACTCTTAAACTTTAGAGTGGCTCACTTATATAAAACCAAGATATGAAAGGTTTTGGTGTAAAAATTTGTAAAGAATTCTTTGGGTTTATATAGGTGCTCCAAAGACAACAAAATTAATTAAAAATCCGATGTGGGATAAATGCTAATTTAATCTTAGCCATTTGATCTTAATTTAGTGGTTTAATTAGATTATAAAACCATAATAAGAGTTTGTACCGAATTGGAATTCAAAACAAATAACAAATAAATAAAATAAAAAAAATGAAGCGCCATTTGAGCCCTTTTTATTTATTTATTTATTCCAATTCCCAAAGTGCCCCTATCGTCATTCACCAATCCCTAAGCCACTATGGAACCTCATAAATGATCTGTTCAATAATTAAACACATTGAACCATTTATGAACAATTCCTACAACAATCATATATGTTGTTAAATTTGTACTGTGCACTGTTAACCATTGATTTCGACTTTGTTGTGTGTGACCTTTTGGGTTCCCCTCAAGTTGGACATGAAATGAATCGTGATAATTTAATCGAACATAAATTATCCTCCGATCAGATGGTCATTCGATTTCAATGACCAATGATGAAATCTAGCAACATGCCAATGCCCCCAAATGAGAAGGAAAGATATATACCCATTTTGTATGCGATTTACATATGATACGGTCCCTCGCCTCACTGTATCCCCACCTTTTGATCTAGGGTACAGAAAGTGTCTACCCATATGGTCAAAGGTATGATGCTGATAGTGTCATGAATCGTGCTAACCCAAGAATCTCACATTATTCTTCTGCTGCGGCCACAGTCTCAAGCACTGATCACACATATCAACCCGCGAACTGGAATACTACTCTTATAAGAAAATATTATCCGAGAGAGTGGTGATTCTCTGTTGTATCTTTACAAACTTCATGTGTTTCAACAAATGACCCAATCATACCCTTATGACAAGATCTTTTTAACCGGGGAAGGAGAATGTCAAAGTTATTTGATCAATACATAAGATTGTAAAGACCTCAAGTCTAAGGACTAGTCATACAATCGATACATGAAAGTTCTCACATACACATGGGATAAACACTCCATATGAAAACTTTCGGCGGTCAGTTCGATGGACACGAGAAACTCATGCATCCATGTGATACACCAAGCGGACAGATCTCCGCTAGTAGCCTATGCGATCGGCTACCCCACTTAAGGGCGGATCATATCATCATGCTAGTCTTTCTGTTTTATGAACGCCAAGATTATTCACAAAACTATGACTAGGAACGTTTGAGAGTAATGATTCTCATAAGGCGTGGAAGCCATCATCTTATTACTCCAAGGGCTTTATTACAGTGTTTGATGATTCATATAATTTATGTAAGACACGTATAATAAAGATTGCCATTTTATTAATTAATGAAAAATATTACAAATACAGGTACATATAGCCCATCCATAAGTTGGGTATAGGGCATATCCCTTACAATTTCCCACTTGCACTATAGCCATCTAGTATGAGTCTTGACACCATACTCTTGGGTGTGCCTATCATGCTTTTGTTGAGTCAGTCCTTTAGTCAGAGAATCTGCAAGATTATATTATGTAGGTATTTTCTTTATAATAACTTCTTTTCTCTCAACAATCTCTCTGATGAGATGAAATCGCCTGAGTACATGCTTGGATTTCTGGTGGGACCTTGGTTCATTTGATTGAGCAATGACGCCCGTGTTGTCACAGTACATCGTGACGCCATTCTTTATAGCGGGAAGTACTTCCAGCTCCGTGATGAACTTCTTTATCCAGAATGCTTCTTTAGCTGCCTCAGATTCTGCAATATGCTTGGCTTCAGTGGTGGATTCCGCTGTAGTTGACTGCTTTGAGCTTTTCCATCTGACAGCTCCGCCATTCAAAGTAAACAGATATCCTATTTGCGATCCGCTGTCATCCCTATCGGTCTGAAAGTTCGCATCACAGTAACCAATGAATTTCATCTCAGAATAATCTCCGTATGACAAGAACACACATCCTTAGTTCTTCTCAGATACTTAAGGATTGTTTTGACAGCTGCCCAGTGTTGCTCACTAGGATTTGCCTCATATCTGCTTGTTATGCTAAGAGCATAAGAGACATCAGGTCTTGTACATAGCATGTCATACATGATCGATCCTATTACTGAAGCATAAGGGATCTCACTCATACGCTCTCTATCTGAAGGAGTATGTGGACATTGTGTTGGATAATATGACCCATAGCGTCACTATTTGTACAGATCACGGTGTTTTTGTACAAATTAACTATGTGACAAGGAAATTGCACTCTCATCATTTGTGATTAGATCACCATAGATGTATAAATGAAGAGAGGTCCATATGATTAGTTCCTGGATTGAGATGATATGAGACAGTATCAGTCCACGAAGGATTAATCATTAAATATCCCTAGCCGGAGTATTATCGAGACAGGACATCGATAATGCGGAATAGGCTAGTATTGCACTTGTGCGCGTTGTGAGGGCACGACGGCATAGTTCTCATATATTTAAGTATTGGATACTTATGCAAGTGCGATAGGAGGTTGTGTTTCACCGATGGTACGGGAAACAGCTTCGCTCTGGATAGACCCCTCGGAATCCCATTGGTATTATGACTATGTGTCTATGGGAGTCCGACATCAGAGTAGGTGTATTTGGTCTTAACCTGAGACTTGCACCGCTAATACTTACGATAATCGGTAGACTTTGGTCTTGGTGGTACATGGCTTTAACCGGTTCTGCGTACACCACTTCTGGGTTTATCAGAGAGTCGTAGTGTATTGGGTGTGATGTCAAGACGGAAGTATCACTTCAGTCATAGTGGAGATGATGTCACGCAGGATACGGTACTAGTGCTCTTGAGTGATGCGCATCCAATCATGATATTATGACCAGGTCATGAATATCTGATTATAGAGACTAGTTACCAGACATCCGACATGTGCTTCGGACGGGGCAGACACTTATCCAGCCCCAGCCCTAGCACGTGACTATCCGATACTGGGCCGATATACACAATACTACGGTATACTACACTTGATACAGATCTATATATATTCCTGTAAGAATATTTCTGGAGAATTGGGTAGGCATGGCGCTTTGCTAGAAGCCAACCTTGTCTTGTAAATCGGTACAAACGTAGTACGAGGTACTTACGTGTTCGGATAGTCCGACGACCGTATTTACTGCCAACATATCCAGAGATCTCATGGGTCGCTTCCTGAAGATTCACCGATGACGTATGACTCGCACTTTAATTAATCTGGGATTAATTAGAAGAGAGAGAAAATTAATCTGGGATTAATTGCGGAGATATTTTATCTCGGATAAAATATCGTTAAAGAGAGAGAACGATTAATTGGAATTAATCGATAAAATAATATATTCGATATATTATAAGAAATTGGATTTCGACGCGGAATTAAAATTAGATTTTAATTCGGGCGAACGAATTAATTTAGAATTAATTCGTTAGCGACGTAAATAGTGATATCGCTAGGCGTAATCATTTAATTATGACGCAACGGAAAATTCGTTAATTTGGAATTAGCGAACCCGAGCCCGGGATTATTTGCGAGCGCATTCGCATTTCGAATTCGAGTGCGGCACGCAAGTCAAATCGTACGTCAAATCGCTAGTCACATCAAGCGTCGAATCAAATGTCACTTGAGTGATATGACATGTTGTCACTTGATTTGAGTGATTGATGTAGAAGTTGAAAAAGCAACTTTTGCTTTTTGCTTTTTGACTTTAGCATTTAAAGAAAAGTAAAATATATGGTAATGGTTTTAATTTTGAAAAAATATAAAAACCTATTACATTTTATTTTCTTTTTACTTTTTCTCTCACCTTTTACGCATCTCTTCCTCTCCCTCTCTTTTCTCTCCTTCTTCCACTTTCGGCTTGGAGCCGATTTCTTCTCCAAAAATTTTTGGTTTGACCGAAATTTTGAGAAGCAAATGAAGAAGAGTAGTGCTAGCACACACATGGGTTATATTATGGTGATAGGGAAACGAATTTGTGAGCTTGGAAAGCTTGAAGCTTGGGGCTTCAATGGAGTCTTTCATGGCCGATTTTTGGACCATCAAAACAGCCCCCACCGTGCAGTCCACTGCAGTTCAAGAAGGCCCAAAATCGAGCTTGATGGAGGCAGAAACATGAAGTGTGCATTTGGTCCATCTTTGATGCATCTCTGCCGATCCATGTGAGCTTTTCCGCACCTCATTTGGTTGTATTCTACTCATTTTTATGCATGATTTATGATCTTGGGACTTGATTGAAACTCTACAATGGTATCTTGAGCCATTTGTGCATAAAACGTTTTAGGGTTCTTGAGCAAAATTTGGGGCTTTTTGATTGAAGCATGATTTTGACAAATTGTTTGTTTAAGAATGCTTGTATATGAATAACTTAAAGTTATATGTAATCAATTTGAAGAAAAATTAATTGGATTGATTTTCCCCAATTTGCTTATTGTTGGCCAAAACTTTAATTTGGGTAAACTTGATTTTGAGCATGTTTAATGAAATTGGATGATTTAGAATGCTTAAATGTTGTTTAATTGATGATTGATTAGATCAATTTGATGAAAAGTGTTTGGAACAATTTTTCCCCAATTTGCTTGTGATGGCCGAATTGGTTAGCTCCCTAATGTCTTGGATTTTTGATTTTTTGTTCATTGGATGACTTGGAAATCATTTGGGGATGTTGAATTTATGTTTGATTGGGTTCAATTGGATTGAATTTGATTTGGGCATATTTTTCCCCTTTGGCCGAGACACTTGAAGCATGAAATTGGGTTTGATTTTGATCAAATTATGTTGGACATGATTCATTGATGTTAAGCATGATTAATTGGACAAATTTAGTGTTTTTGAAACTTTGATTTGGGCAATTAATAATGCTATACACTTTAGGTAATTTAATTGGAAAATTTGGAATTTTTGAAATTAAATTATTGGGCTTAAAATTGGATTTGGGCTTTTAAAGTTGTTATTGGGTTTATTGGACTTTGTTGTACAAAGTTGGTTTAGGCCAAAATTGGTTGGATCCAATTAGGCCCAAAACCGCTTCCAAAAGGCCCAAATGCGACTAATGAACCTTTGACGTTTAATTGGGCCTAATGGGCCTAAATTAATTTATGGGCTTATGGGGTAACTCCCGGATTGGACTTTGGTTGCGGGTTTGACCCGAGTTGACCAAAAGTCCACACCTCAAGAAATTAATTAAAAACCCATTGGACTTTAATTAAATTAATATTGGATATAAATCGGGCTTTGACACCCGTAACGATTAAATTTGGAATTTAAGTCGTAAATGTTTATTTTATAAAGTGTAATATTTAATTTGGAATTAAATAATGAATTAGAATTAAATATGTAATAAATTGGATTTAATCATGTAATTTTATTTTATTTGAGAAATCGTACTTTGAGTACGTGTTCGCAATACGAGTTTGACTCGAACAAAATCAAATCTTTGTTTGAACATTGGATGATCACTAATTATCAAGATTAATTAATTGGATTAGATTGATTGATAACATGCTTGTATGAATACATGGTTGTGATGTTTGAATAATGTATATCGGATGGATATTAGATGGGTGGGGCAATACGTCACTGATCTATTAAGATCAGACCTCCGCTTGTTCGTTGGGTGTGGACTGATCCTCAGGATATCTTGTGTGTATCAAGATAGGATCTGTCAGTTCTGTGTACAGAGCATAGGTATCCATTATGGGATTAGCAATTTGTTAAATCCATAGGCCCGTGGAACACTTTAGAAGTGAGTTCTAAGTGTTATTAAGAGATTGCTAATAGAATCATCAGCGTGATTATACCTATAGAGATTTGACGTTTATATCTATATCTCTGGGATAATCCGGATACCTGTGACGGAGGGATTATACGTATGCAGTGACCTCGACCTGTATGGTTTAGAGAGTTTATTTGTGTTCGTCATAATTTACGGATGGGTAGATTATGGAGACGAAATTAGATTTCGTGACGGATATTCATGAACCTAGAGAGTCTCACTAATGAAATATACTCGTAGAGCACTGGGGTAACTTTTATGAATAATACTGATTATTTATAAGTAGTTTAACGATTAAACGAAAATACATGGATTTGGGATCTTTCGGCCAATTTTTAAATGTCGAATTGTGATATTTGATCTTTATTATTAATATATGTATTTTTATTATTTAATGTAAATATAATACATATATTTAAGATATTTGTATTTAATTATTTGATTATTTAAATGTTGAATAATTAAATTAAATAAATAATAAATATGTATTTAATTTATTAAAGTAAGCAAATTGGCAAAATTTAATTAGATTAAATGGCCAATTTTGATTAGTTTAAATGGCTTGATTTAATTGGAACATTTGTGTATTTCATTAAATTGTTTGATGATTAACTACCACAAATTATTAAATATTTATCCATTTATTTATTGAAATAAAAATGAAATACTTGGCTATTATTTTTCCTATTATTTTAGGCAATATGGGAAAATATATAAGGCGTTGTTTTTCATTTTTTGTTTCATTATTCAAGAACCCTAAAATCAAATACAAATATACTTTGAGAGGAAAAAGAGAAAGAAAGCAAAGAAAGCTTGGAAATTTTTGGAAATTAGTAAGTTTTTCTTACTTTCTTCTACATGCAAAATGTTTCTATGACTATAAACATGTGTAGCATAGATCTTTCTCTACTCTTTTTTGTATGTATTTTGATGGTTTGGAACTTGATAGAATGATGTTAGCATGTATGATGATTAAAGAATGCTTATTAAGAGTGATTAAGTATTCTTTTAATTATTTGATAATTTTGTTGCCATTCTAGAGTTACTTAGCCACTCATAAATAACCTAGAATTGTTCTTGAGTTGTTTCATGATGGTGAGACTTGTTTGGTGTGGTAAGGATTGAATTAAAGTGTTGAATTTTATAAATTTGGTGTTAATTGGTCTATTGGATAATTTTATAAAATTAGGGTTCATAACCCTTTCCAAATTTGGGGATTTTATTATATGTGTTAATTAATGATCTATATATGATGCATATTAATTTTGGTATTGATTGGACTTGATCTTGAGTGGTTTTGAACAAATTTGGACTAAAGTGCCAATGTTGTAAAATTGAGGGACCTCTCGGTAATTTAGGGAAAATTAGTTTCTTGAATCGCAATTTGTATTTTCATGTACTAGATATGTATAAATCAATTTGGGGTTGATTTGGAATCAATTAAAAGTGTAATTGACAATTTAGGAATAAAATGATAAAAATATAAAGTTTTAGGGGCTAAACGGTAATTAATGAAAATCTGATTTCAGGGGTAAAATTTAAGTTTTTAAAGTATTGTGTAACTAAAATAAATTAGTTTATTTTAATTACCTAAGAAAAATTATTGAAATCAGAAAATTTTGATTTTCTGCGTACCGCTGCGTTTACCCGGAATTGCAGCTTAAAACCCCATCAGGTTTAACATACTTCGTGACTTTCACTGATGATAAGTCAGGTTATGGATATGTCTATTTGATGAGACATAAATCAAAAATATTTGAAAAGTTTAAAATATTCTGAAACGAAGTAGAAAAACTAACAGGGAAATTCATCAAGTGCCTTCGATCAGATCAATGCGGTGAATTCATGAACAATGAATTCAGAACATATTTAAGGGAGAATGAGATTATCGCCCAATATAGCCCGCCACGTACTACTCAACACAATGGTGTGTCTGAGCGAAGAAATTGTACTTTATTAAATATGGTACATGTTGGACAGTTATGACCCATAGCATCACTATTTGTACAGATCATGGTGTTGTTGTACAAATTAACTATGTGACAAAGGAAATTGCTCTTTTATCATTTGTGATTAGATCACCAAGATGTATAAATGATGAAAGGTCCATATGATTAGTTTCGGATTGAGATGATATGAGACAGTATCAATCCACGAAGGTTTAATCATTAAATATCCATAGTCAGAGTATTATCGAGATTGGACATCTATAATGCGAAAAAGACTAGTATTACACTTGTGCGCGTTGTGAGGGCATAACGACATAGTTCTCATATATTTGGGTATTGGATACTCATGCAAGTGTAGTAGGAGGTTGTGTTTTACCGATGGTACGGAAAACAGCTTCGCTCTGGATAGACCCCTCAAAATTCCATTGGTAGTATGACTATGTGTCTATGGAAGTCCGAATCAGGGTAGGTGTATTTGGTCTTAACCCGAGACTTGCACCGCTAATACTTGCGACAATCAATATACTTTGGTTTTGGTCGTCCAAGGCTTTAACATGTTTTGTGTACGCCTCTTCTGGGTATATTGAGAATCGTAGTGTATTGGGTGTGATGTCGAGATGGAAGTATCACTCCAGTCATAGTGGAGATGATGATCACGTAGGATACGGAACTGGTGCTCTTATATGCTGCAGCTATCAGGATATTATTACTACGTCATGTTTATCCGATTATAGAGACTAGTTACCAGAGATCCGATATGTGCTCCGTACGGGGCAGACACAATTCCAGCCCCATGCCTTGCACGTGACATCCAATGTTGGATCGAAATACGCAATACTACGTATACTATGCCTGATATAGATCACATATTCCAGTAAGAATATTTCTGGAGAATTGGGTAGGCATGATGCATTGCTAGAAGCCAATCATGTCTTGTAAATCGGTAAAAAACGTAGTACTAGGTACGTACGTGTTCGGATAGTCCGACGACCGTATTTACTGCCAACATATCCGGGGATCTCATGGGTCGCTTCCCGAAGATTCACCGATGACGTATGACTCACACTTTTTTAATCTGGGATTAATTGATGAGAGAGAAAATTAATCTGGGATTAATTACGGAGATATTTTATCTGGGATAAAATATTATTTAAAAGAGAGAGAACGATTAATTTGGATTAATCGATAAAATATATTTGATATATTATATGAAATTGGATTTGGACGCGGAATTGAAATTAGATTTTAATTCGGGCAAACGAGTTAATTTAGAATTAATTCGTTAGCGACGTGAATAATGATTTTACTATGCATAATTATTTAATTACGTCGCAACGAAAAATTCGTTAATTTGGAATTAGCGAACCCGAGCCCGGGAGTGTTTGCGGGCGCACTCGCATTTCGAATTCAAGTGCGACCCACAAGTCACATCAAGCGTCAAATCACTAGTCAATCGATTGATGTGATGTCTAGTCACTTTGAGTGATTTGACAACTTGTCATGAGTGATGTGAATAGTGATGGAAGTGGTTGGCTTTAATGCCTTGACTTTTTGTATTTGGAAATTGTTTTTTGTATTTTGATTTTTTGGAAAATCAAAAACTAATACACATAACACATTTTCCTCTCTCTCTCTCTCTTGATGATTCACGGTTTGGAACCATTTCCCTCTTTCTCTCCCACTCGGCTTTTGAAGCCATTTTTCTTCTTAATTCTTGCTTGGCCGAGAACAAAGGAGAAGCCAAAGAGAAAATTGTGGCAATTTTCTTGTGCTAGCACATTTAAGGAAGGTGATAGGGAAACCAACTTGTGATCATGGAATCACCAAATAAAGCTTAGAGCTTGGAGCATCAATGGAGGACACCATGGCTAAAAATTAGAGCACAATTTGGAGCAGAAAACCGTGAGCTTCCATGGATGAAAGCTTGAAGATTATCGTTGTTCCTCGCATCGCCTCAACTGATTGTTGTAAGTATGATTCGGCCATGCTTTTACGAGTATTCACATGTTGTTTCTTGCTTGATAATGTTCCTTAGGACCTGAGAGAAACCCAACAATGGTATTTTGAGCCATTTGAGCATGAAACTTGAACTTAGGGTTAAAATTGGGTAAATTGAATTTGAGCATGATTTGATAAAATTCTTTGATTGAGTATGCTTGAATGATATTTAATTGAAGTTGGATATGATCAATTTCATGAAAATTTGATTGGATCAATTTTTCCCCAAAATGTGAGGCTTGGCCGAATGCATGTTGCCCTAATAAGTCATGGTATTTTTTGTGTTTTTGATCATTGGATGAGTTGGAAAACATTGGGTAATGTTGATTGTGGATTTAATTGGATTGAAACCAAATCGATTTGAAAAAACCCCAAAATGTCGTGACTACTTAGCATGAAAATGATGTGATTTTTGATTAAAATGTGTTGGACATGTTTTGATGTTAATGAGCATAATTAATTGTACAAATTTGTATTTTGGAATTGTTAATTTGGTTAATTAATTATGGCATACACTTTGAGTTAATTAAGTTATGAAATTTGGAATTTGGTAATTTAATTAATTGGGCTTATTTTGGAATTGGGCCTTAAAAGTTGTAATTGGGCTTATTGGGCTTGGTTGTACCAAGTTAGGTTTAGGCTAAATTGGTTGGATCCAATTGGGCCCAAAACCATCTCCAAAAGGTCCAATTATAACTTAATGGACCTTTAATAATAATTGGGCCTAATGGGCCTAAATTGGTTTCTTGGCAAATAAAGGTGATTCCTTAAATGGGCTTTGGTATTTGGGTTTGACCCATATTGACCAAAAGTCCATGCCTTAGAAATTAATTAAGAGCCCATTGGACTTTAATTAAATTAACATTGGATGTTAATCGGGCTTTGAGACCCATAACGATTAGATTTGGAATCTAAGTCGTAAAGGGACATTAAAAAGTGTAAATATTTAATTTGGAATTAAATAAATGAGTTAGTATTAAATACAAATTAAATTGGATTTAATGTTGTAGTTTAATTTAATTCAAGAATTCGTACTTTGAGTACTTATTCGTAAAACGAGTTTGACTCGCGCAAAATCAAATCGTTGTTTGAACATTGGATGGTCATTAATATTCAAATTAATTAATTGGATTAGATTGATTGATAACATGCTTGTGTGAATACATGGTTGCGATGTATGAATAATGAATATGAGATGGATCTTAGATGGGTGAGGGCAATTTTGGAAATTGTTGTAATAAATTTAGAATTTATTAATTGGACCTGCGTGTCCAGCCTATTACCTCCTTACTCTTTGTATTTCTCTTCTCACCTATTCCCCTCAATGTAAATGAGGTTTATTTAGAAGTGTTATGTAATCGGGTATAAGTAATACTTATGCTAGCGTGAGAGATTTGTTTTAGGAACAATGTGTTAAGTATCCATCTGCATATCATTATTATTTTATTTACTTACGCGTCTTATTATGTATTTAGAATGCATGTTTAAGGGTGTATGATGATGAGACCTTAACAAAGATAATTAATTGGTTCCCAATTACAAGCGAAAAACCCTGAAAACATAATAAGCGTTTTTCCTTCCATTGAGTGATTCTTACTCAAGATCCAAGACTGGCATTGGTTTGTTGGCCAAAGTCAAGACCTTTGTCCGTCGAGGATGTGTTTGAATCATGAAGGCTTTGTTCCATATCGGTGTCTTGTCCAAGTTGTGATTTGTTGGCCAAAGTCAAGATCATTTCTTGTCCATCGACATTGATTACGAAGCTTTCCATGGTCAATGGGTTCCGCTTAACTGGGATCACTAAGTTTGTTGTGCCAAAGCCAAGGATTAGTTGATTCAGAGGAAAAAGGTTAGGCAATATATTGGATATATTGGCATATATAAGATTTATGTTTTAGACTTGGATGTCCACCTATTGGATCTAGGAATTGAATGGGATCCAATTGATCTTAGAGATCTACCTAGTTAATTATCATACAATTTGTTGGCCAAAGTCAAGATTGTGTGTTATTTAACGGGATCCTAGCCCACTAGGAAACAAGGTTTCCCGAGTACTCAACAAAGGGTTAGAGGCTCGCCGAAAAATAGTGGGAGGCAAGTATTAAATTTGCAATATTCGTTTAGTTACTTGCCATATGCGCTCATTTCAAATATTTCGTCAAATAAATTATTTATTAGTTGGACTAATATTTAATCGTTGTTTTAATTAAAACAGTTGGACTGTATTCAAACCATTTCAATAAATAGTTGATTTTATAATAAGATTATATAATCAATATAATTGAATTTAACCTATTAAATTATAGTTGATTATATAGTTGGACTATAGTAATCATTATAATAAATAGTACCTAAAATCGTTGATTAAATAGTTGGACTATTAGAATCAAGATAATTGAAATATTAGTGTTTAAAACATAATCCTGGGTGAAAACGTATTTAAACGACTTTAATTGACAAATTGGGAATAACGAATCAGGAGAGTCCTGAAAACTAAGAAGTTACTTTATTTGATAAAATAACATCTTGGGCCTAAGCCCGGAGTTGAGCAAATAATAGAACATGATATTTGGAATATTTATGTGATGATAACTTTAGTGCTTAATCCATTATGCTTTCCGCATAGACTCCTTAATTTCTTAGTCAGAACTAAGGATTAGATCCTTATAGTATGATATTGAAATTGAAGGATCTTCATAGATCTATTTTTAGATCTTAGAAGAACTAATTGCAATAGTAAACTCTTGGAGAGTTAATGGCTATTCTCAAATAGACAAAGCCAAAGTTTGCAATAAGGCAAGAAGCGCAATGCGCATCTTACTTTGATATTCTAGAAGGCCAAGGCTTGGCCAAAGGCCTCTGGAGTGTGAAAAAAAAGGGCAAAGGCAAAGTCATTATAATCTTCTGGGAAGACATAGGACATATCCCAAAATGTCTCCCTAAATTGTGGCAAATGGGGACACGGAAAAGTGACTGCCCTATGGACAAGGCAGACATGAAGGAAGTGAAGAGGGGCAAGGCTCCGGCTTCAACCATGTTTGTTATAAACATGTTCACTACTAGTATTAAAATTAGATTTTAGATACTAAGTGTGGTACATAAATATATGTACTAGTGTGCAGAATCTGCTGAGAGCAGGTTACTGACTTCCGTTGAGATTTATCTGCGAATCGGAAACGGGACGATAGTCGTTGTTTTAACCGTAGATACCTAAGTTTAGGAACTACCCTTCGGGTGTGTACTTAAATTAGGAAACTGTTACAATGTAACTAGTTTGACTAGATATATTATCTCTATATCAGGGTTTAACCCGTTGCGGGTATACCTTTATATTCTAGACACTAAAATGTTTTATTTTATAAAGATGATATTGAGATAAACACATTAGATGTGAATAACAATATTTATATTTTGAATATAAATAAATCTCAAACATATAACATGACAAACTAATAGCTCGAACTGAATTAATCAGTTGGGACTTATATGTGGCATTGTTATCTGGGACACAATAAACAAGACTCGTATATCCACAATTTTGAAGAGTGGGTACTAGGATAAATTTGATTCCATTCAAATAAAGTCTACGAATCTAGTTTATTGGGCAAAATGCCTAAAACGCCTTTACTTGGTAAAAGTGTAAGTGCCACCGATCTGTTAGCCCTCGTTCATAGTGACGTAAGTGGGCCCATGTCTAGCTAGGCTAGATGTGGATATGAACGTTTCGTGACCTTTACGGATGTGGCATCGCGTTATGGTTATGTGTTTCTTTTGAAACACAAATCGGAAACTTTTAGAGTTTCGACACGAAATAGACAAACAGATCGGCTAAAGTATTAATACCGTCACAGTTAGACCGTGATGGAAAATACTTAAGCAATAAGTTTCTCAAATACTTGAAAGAGTATAGTATTCTTTCAAATAGGACTCCTCCCGGAACACGTCAATCTGACGGTGTGTCCGAACGGAGAAACCGAATTTTGTTGGACATGATAAGGTTAATCATGAGTCGCTCTGAGCTACCATTTCCTTCATCGGATATGCATTAACAGTGCAAAAATTATTTTGAATAAGGTTCCATGAAATCTGTTAGAGAGACTTCATATTAGATATGAACAGGAAAAAATCGGGTTTCTCATTCCTGTAGATTTGGGAATGCTAGGCATATGTTTGGATGATACCAAACTAAAACCCAAATTGGATAAGTGCCTAATTGTAGGTTATCCTAGGGAAACCTAAGTATAATACTTATGTTGGTTTCTATTAAGGTCCCAAGATCATAAACAAGCATGAAATATGTGTGAATACAAATCAATAAAGTTGCGGAATACTCACATCGATCGGTTGAGCGACGCGGAGACGAACAAAAATCCATTTTCTCCTCTTCACTGGTTCGGTAGTGGTAGTTCACAGCCCACTGGTTTGGCTCGGTTTTGGTCCTTCGTCAAGCTCCAAGCTTCATCGAACGATTCCCGGCTCATGGGTGGACTTCCCTATCACCTTCGCATGTCTCTCGGAGTGCTAGCTCTTATGATGTTTGCACAAAAATCACCACTCAAGCTTCCCTATCTCACGGTTTTGACAGAAACCAGTGAGCATTTTTGGCCCCTTGGGCGTGTGGAGAGAAATGAGAGGAAGTGAGAGAGAGATGAATTTGGTTGATGGCTAAAGTGTATCTAATACACTAATTTGAATTCAAAATTCATTTCATGTGAAATTGGCTTTCAAAAGTCAAACATTTAAAGCCAATCAACCTCCATCAATTCACATCACTCATGAATAGTGACTTGCGTCAATCACTCAAAGTGAAAGACATCCATCACTTGATTGACGAATGATGTGACGCTAGATGCGACTAGCGATTTGACACTTGATTTGACTTGCGTGCCGCACTCGAATTCGAAATGCGAATGCGCTCGCAAATAATCTCGGGCTCGGGTTCGCTAATTCTAAATTAACGAATTTTTCGTTGCGACGTAATTAAATCTAATTTAATTAAATAATCATGTCTAGCATAATTACTATTCACGTCGCTAACGAATTAATTCTAAATTAATTCGTTCGCCCGAATTAAAATCTAATTTTAATTCCGTGTCGAAATCCAACTTCGTTCAATATATCGAATATATTAATTAATCGATTAATTCCAAATTAATCGTTCTCTCTCTTTAAATGATATTTTATCCCAGATAAAATATCTCCGTAATTAATCCCAGATTAATTTTCTCTCTCATCTAATTAATCCCATATTAATTTAGAGTGCGAGTCATACGTCATCGGTGAATCTTCGGGAAGCGACCCATGAGATCCCCGGATATGTTGTCAGTAAATTTGGTCGTCGGACTATCCGAACACGTAAGTACCTCGTACTACATTTTACCAATTTACAAGACAATGTTGGCTTCTAGCAAAGCACCATGCCTACCCAATTCTCCAGAAATATCCTTACAGGAATAAAGGATCTATATCAGGCGTAGTATACATAGTATTGTGTATTTCTGTCCAGTATCAGATGATCACGTGCTAGGCTTGGGGCTGGAATTGTGTCTGCCCCGTACGAAGCACATGTCGGATGTCTGGTAACTAGTCTCTATAATCGGATATACATGACCTTGTCATAATATCCCGATAACTACAGCATTTAAGAGAACCAGTCCCGTATTCTACGTGACCATCATCTCCACTATGACTAGAGTGATACTTCTGTTTTGACATCACACCCAACACACTACGATTCTCAATATACCCAGCATTGGCGTACACAGAACCTGTTCCCTGGACGACCGCAACCAAAGTATATTGATTGTCGCAAGTATTAGCGGTGCAAGTCTCAAGTTAAGACCAAATACACCTACCCTGATTTCGGACTTCCATAGACACATAGTCATACTACCAATGGAATTCCGAGGGGGTCTATCCAGAGCGAAGCTGTTTCCCGTACCATCGGTAAAACACAACCTCCTATTACACTTGCATGAGTATCCTATACCCAAATATATGAGAACTATGTCATTGTGCCCTCACAACGCGCACAAGTGTAATACTAGTCTTTTACGTAGTATCGATGTCCAATCTCGATAATACTCTGACTAGGGATATTTAATGATTTAGCCTACGTGGACTGATACTGTTGTGGGAACACATAAACTGGGCGACGCATGCTGTTCCAGGCTCACGGCCTAGTTGGGAGTACGGAGTAGCCACGGGGGACTAAACCGGAGAATAATGGAGTCGCCACCCGGTGTGAACCGGGAAAATGAGATTTAAGGCCGCACTCACCCCTCGCAAGGGAAGACCTCAAACCGTTGGGTTCGGAATGGTCCCTTACTTATGTCACTTATAATGAAAGGATTTATGTAATAATTTAATCAAGTTTAAGCAACACTTATTTCCAAGAGTATCATGCTTCTAAATTCACATGTACAAGATAAAACTTACACCTAAATTTACACACATTTCACATCTAAGATTGCATGCTTGAGAGTACATCAAAGTAGCAACGATTAATTTGGAAATAATCGATAAAATAATATATTCGATATATTATACGAAATTGGATTTCGACGCGGAATTAAAATTAGATTTTAATTCGAGCGAACGAGTTAATTTAGAATTAATTCACTAGCGATGTGAATAGTAATTTTAATAGGCATAATTATTTAATTAAATTTGATTTAATTACGTCACAACGGAAAATTCGTTAATTCGGAATTAGCGAACCCAAGCCCGGGAGTGTTTGCGGGCCCACTCGTATTTCGAATCAAGTGGGGCCCACAAGTCACATCAAGCATCAAATAACTAGTTATTCAAGTGATGGATGTCTTGTGACTTTGAGTGATGTGATGTCTAGTCACTTTTGAGTGATGTGAGTAGTTGAGGGCATTAATTGCCATTTTGGCTCCAAAATTTGTTTGACTTTTGGAAAGCCATATACCAAATTTTTGGAAATGAATTGGTTGGTAATTGTTTTAGAAACACAAACCAACTCAACACTCTTCTCTCCTCTCCAAAAACTTTCGGCCAAGGGCAATTTCTCTCATTCTCCAATTTTTGAAATTGCCGAGAACAAGAACAAGCAAATGGAAGATTTGTGGAAAATTTTCCAAGGTGCTAGAACACATTAGGATTCATTCAAAGGTGATATGGAAACCCATCTATGAGCATGGAATCTACAAACAAAGCTTGGAGCTTGGAGATTCAACTTGGAGCACAAAAAGAAGCCATGACCGAACCTTGGAGGAAAAGCTTGAAGAATTTTTGTTGTTCATCGCATCAAAAGCCGATCAATGTAAGTATGATTCCGCCATACTTCTTTGTTGTATTCACATGTTTAAAGGCTTAAATCGATCTTGGGACTATAGTAGAAACCCAACAATGGTATCAGAGCCTTGTTTAAGAATGAAATTGGAATTAGGGTAAAATTGATTTGAGCATGTTTGGATGAAATTGATTGTTGGAATATGCTTGAATGATGATAACATAGTGTTATGCATGATCAATTTGATGAAAATTGAATTGGATGAATTTTCCCCAAATTGTTTGGCTTGGCCGAATGGACTAGTGCCCTAAATGTCATGGTGATTTTATTTTTTGAATCATTGGATGAGATTGAATGACTTGGGAAATGTTGATTTAGGATTTAATTGGATTGAATTTGGAATCGGACATTAAATCCCAAATTGCCGTGAGTACTTAGCATGGAAAATGATTGATTTTTGATTCAATTGTGTTGGACATGTATTGATGATAATAAGCATAATTAATTGTGTAAATTGGTGTTTTGGAAATATTAATTTGAGTAATTAATTATGGCTATACACTTAGATTAATTTAATTGTGAAATTTGGAATTTTGTGATTTAAATTAATTGGGCTTATTTTGGATTTGGGCTTGAAAAGTTGTATTTTGGCTTAATGGGCTTGGTTGGGCCAAGTTTGGTTTAGGCTAATTGGTTGGATCCAATTGGGCCCAAAACCATATCCATAAAGTCCAAATATAATTAAATAGACCTTTAATATTTTAATTGGGCCTAATGGGCCTAAATTGGTTTCTTTGCTAATAAGGGTGATTCCTTAAATGGGCTTTGGTATTTGGGTTTGACCCATATTTACCAAAGTCCATGCCTTAAGAAATTAATTGAAAGCCCATTAGACTTTAATTAAATTGACATTGGATGTTAAATGGGCTTTGAGACCCGTAACGATTAGATTTGGAATCTAAGTCGTAAAGGCACATTAAAAAGTCTAATTATTTAATTTAGAATTAAATATAGAATTAATATTAAATAAATATAAATTGGATTTTATGTTGTAGTTTAATATAATTCAAGAATTCGTACTTTGAGTACTTATTCTTAAAACGAGTCGGACTTGCGCAAAATCAAATCGTTGTTTGAACATTGGATGGTCATTAATTTCAGATTAATTAATTAGATTAGATTGATTGATAACATGCTTTATGTGAATACATGGATGCGATGTATGAATAATGTATATCGGATGGATATTATATGGGTGAGGGCAATTTTGGAAATTATTGTAATAAATTTAGAATTTATTAATTGGACCTGCGTGTCCAGCCTATTACCTATTGACTCTTTGTATTTCTCTTATCACCTATTCCCCTCAATGTAAATGAGGTTTCTTTAGAAGTGTTATGTAATTGGGTAGAAGTAATATTTGTGCTAGCGGGAGAGAGGAAATGGAGAGATTTGTTCTAGGAACAAAATGTGTTAAGTATCCATCCGTATATCATTATTATTTTATTTATATGCGCCTTATTATGTTTTTAGAATGCATGTTTAAGGGTGTATGATGATGAGACCTAACAAAGATAATTAATTGGTTGCCAATTACGCGAAAAACCCTCACAACATATTAAGCGTTTTTCCTTCCATTGAGTGATTTTGACTCAAGATCCAAGATTTGGCACTGGTTTGTTGCCCAAAGTCAAGACCTTTGTCCGTCGCGGATGTGTTTGAATCATGAAAGCTTTGTTCCATATCGGTGTCTTGTCCAAGTTGTGATTTGTTGGCCAAAGTCAATATCACTTCTTGTCCATCGACATCGATTACGAAGCTTTCCAAGGTCAATGGGTTCCGCTTAACTGGGATCATTAAGTTTGTTGTGCCAAAGCCAAGGCTTAGTTGATTCAGAGGAAAAAGGTTAGGGAATATATTGGATATATTGGCATATATAAGATATATGTTTCGGACTTGGATGTCCACCTACTGGATCTTGGAATTGGATGGGATCCAATTGATCTTAGAGATCTACCTAGTTAATTATTATACAATTTTTTGGCCAAAGTCAAGATTGTGTGTTATTTAACGGGATCCTAGCCCACTAGGAAATAAGGTTTCCCGAGTACTCCACAGAGGGTTAGAGGCTCGCCGAAAAATAGTGGGAGGCAATTGTTAAATTTGCAATATTCGTTTAGTTACATGCCAATACGCACTCATTTCATTTTTCGTTAATATAAATTAATATATTAGTTGGACTAATATTTAATCGTTGTTTTAATTTAAAACAGTTGGACTATATTCAAACTACTTCAATTATAGTTGATTATATAATTGGATTATAGTAATCAATATATTGAATTTAAACCAATTAAATTATAGTTGATTATATAGTTATACTATAGTAATCATTATAAAAAATAGTACCTAAAATCGTTGATTTGATAGTTAGACTATTGGAATCAAGATAAATGAAAGATTAGCGTTTAGAACATAATCCTGGGAGAAAATATTTTTTAAACGGCTTTAATTTTCACATTGGGAATAAAATCTCAAGATAGTCCTGGAGACCCAGAAGTTACTTTATTTGATAGAGTGACGTCTCGAGCCTATGCCCGGAGTTGAGCAAATAGTAGAACATGATATTTGGAATATTCATGTGATGATAACTTTAGTGCTTAATCTGTTATGCTTGCCGCAAAGACTCCTTAATTTCTTAGTCAGAACTAAGGATTAGATCCTTATAGTATGATATTGAAATTAAAGATATTCATAGATCTATTCTTAGATCTTAGAAGTATAAATTGCAATAGAAAACTCTTGGAGAGTTAATGGCTATACTCAAGTAGACAAAGCCAGAGTTTGCAATAGGGCCAGAAGTGCAAGGCGCATCTTACTTCGACATCCCAGAAGGCCAAGGCTTGGCCAAAGGCTTCTGGGGTGTGGAAAAGAGGTAAAGGCAAAATCATTATAATCTTCTGGGAAGACATAGGACATATCCCAAAATGTCTGCCTAAACTGTGGCAAACAGGGTCACTGGAAGCGTGACTGCAGTATGGACAAGGCAGACATGAAGGAATTGAAGACGGGCAAGGCTCCGACTTCAAATATGTTTGTCATAAACATGTTCGCTACTAGTATTAAAATTGGATTTTAGATACTGAGTGTGGTACATAAAAAAATGTACTGATATGCAGAATCTGCTAATTAGCAGGATACTGACTTCAGTTGAGATTAATCTGCGAGTCAGAAACGGGACGACAGTCGATGTTTTAACCGTAGAGACCTAAGTTTAGGAACTACCCTTCAGGTGTGTACTTAAATTAGGAAACTGTTACAATGTAACTAGTTTGACTAGAAACATTATCTCTATATCAGGGTTTAACCCGTTGCGGGTATACCTTTATATTCTAGAACACTAAAGTGTTTCATTTTATAAAGATGATATTGAGATAAGCACATTAGATGTGAATAAACAGTATTTATATTGAGAATATAAATGAATCTCAAACGTATAACATGACAAACAATTAGATCAAACTGATTTGATCAGATGAGACTTATTTGTGGCATTATTGTCTGGGACACAATTAACAAGACTCATATATCCACACTTAAGAAAAAAAGTGGATACTAGGACGAATTTTATTCTATTCAAATAATGTCTACGAATCTAGTTTATTAGGCAAAGTGCCTGAAGTACTATTTACTTGGTAAAAGTGTAAGTGCCACCGATCTGTTAGCCCTCGTTCATAGTGACGTAAGTGGGCCCATATCTAGCTAAGCTAGAGGTGGATATGAATACTTTGAAACCTTTACGAATGTGGCATCGCATTATGGTTATGTGTTTTTTATGAAACACCCGAATCGGAAACTTTTGATAAATTCAAAGAGTTTCGACACGAAGTAGACAGACAGACCGGATAAAGTATTAAAACTGTCACGGTTAGACCATGATGGAAAATACTTAAGCAATAAGTTTTTCGATTACCTGAAAGAGTATAGTATTCTTTCACAGAGGACTCCTCTCGAAACACCTCAATTGAGCGGTGTGTCTGAACGGAGAAACAGAATTTTATTGGACATGATAAGGTTAATCATGAGTCGCTCTGAGCTACCATTTTCCTTCTAGGGATACACATTAATCAGTACAAAACTTATTTTGAATAAGCTTCCATAAAAATCTGTTAGACAGACTTCATATTAGACATGAACATGAAAGAAACTGGGGTTTCTCATTCTGAAGATTTGGGAATGCTGGGCATATGTTTGGATGATACCAAACTAAAACCCAAATCGGATAAGTGCCTAGGTTGTGGGTTATCATAGGGTAACCAAATTATAGTACTTATACAACTCACATGAGAACAATTTAATTGTTGCTCACCATGCGGTTTTCGTAAGAGGAATACCTATATGCAGTGGTAAGTGGGAGGAAAGTAAAACTCGATGAAAATCAGAGTAATACTATTTCAGGCACTGATTCCTTAATGGAACACGGATAGTTCATCAAGGATGAAACTATACCAATAATCTTCAAATACACAAGAACCGCGCAAGTTGGAAAGAGTCTGAAAACAACCTGGGGTATGGGTTTCTGATCTCACCTCATAAAGATGTCAATCTTATTGAGGAACACGAACTGACTACATATGAGGAAGTGATACAAGGTATCGACTCCCTATCATGGCAAAGTGCCATGATGTCCCAAATGGATTCCATATATACCAACCAAGTTTGGACATTGGTTTTTGTACCAGAAGGCATTGTGCCTATTGGTACTATATAAGTCTTCAAGGAAGACATACATGGATGGCAACATACGAACGTACAAAGCTAGGCTTGTAGCGAAAAGGTATCGTTATCAACATTGTTTCGATGACGATGAAACCTTTTACTCGTTGCCATTGTTAAGTCCATTTGGATAATGCTTGCTAATGTTGCAAGTTTCATTTATGAAATATTGCAGCTGAACGTCAAAATCACTTTCCTTAAAAGGAAACCTTTTGGAGGATGTTTATAACATCCTGACGGTTTTGTCGTACCAAAATGAGCAAACAAGGTTTGCAAGTTAATTCGATCCATTTATGGATTGAAGCAAGCATTGTGTTCTAGGAATTATCGTTTTGATGTGATCATAATGGTATATGATTTAATTCAAAACGAAAAGATTATTGTGTATATAAAGAGGTTAGTGGGAGAGCACTGATAGTGATTGTCCTAAATAATGATGATATATCATTTCTTGGAAATGATATTCCCGTAATACAATCGGTGAAAGCTTGGCTTTCATGAAAATTCTCCGTAGAATTCTTGGGAGAAACAACCTTTATTCTAGGAATAAGGATCTACTGGGATAGATCTAAAAGTTGTTGATACTCTCTGAGAACTCGTACATTGAAAGAAATGTATGCGACCTGGTGTCTCATATGCTTTGAGCATATGGAGTCACAATCAGGCCAATCCAAGTGATAGTCACTGGATTGATGTTGAGAACATCCTTACGTATCTTTGATGATCTAAGGATGCTTTCTTAAGCTATGGAGAAGGAGAACTTGAAGTGACTGGGATCACTGCTGCAAGTTTCCTAACCGATAAAAACAACTATAAGTCGTAACAAAGGTACTATACAGTTTGAATAACGGAATAGTGAGCTGGAAATCTTTCAAGCACGATACTGTTACCGAATAAACAACAAAAGCGGAATATTACTGTAGCTGAGGCAGCAATAGAAGCCTTTTGGATTGATAATAATCCTAATCAGATTATGAATAGTTCTGTTAGCAGCTGAGCTAGGCTACAACACAGGCTAAAGAATTAATGGTCTCATCAAATGATCCAGATATATACTTCAAATATTCATCTGATTCGTTCGGATCATACATCGTGGCGATGTGATGATCGAATAAATCACATCAGATGATAACACCGTAAATTCGCTGATGAAAGCCTTTTCTCAGCAGAAATTTGAGCGAACCGTACATACTTCGGGTGTAGGACACTTGAGTGATTGGCTATAGGCCAAGTGAGAGATTGTTGGTTAATTATGACCCATAGCATCACTATTTGTACAGATCATGGTGTTGTTGTACAAATTAACTATGTGACAAAGGAAATTGCTCTTTTATCATTTGTAATTAGATTACCAAGATATATAAATGATAAAAGGTCCTTATGA
>SKCR01041666.1:0-42091 GCA_019454045.1 Zanthoxylum bungeanum
AATGCTTAAACTTCTTATTTTCCATCATCATCTCGTTCTGAGATCGAAATTACTCTCCGAGACCTTCCCATAACTGTTTCGAAAATGCGGGATATTATATTTTTTTAAGAAGAAAGAAGTAGGGAGTCGTGGGTAGATGAGAATTTTTAAAGGCTTTTTAGCGTCTCCAAATATAGTCGACGCTAAATGTCATACATTTAGCGTCGAATATATGTAGTGACGCTAAATATTACATGTAACGACGCTAAATATTATGCTAAATATATGTAACGACGCTTTGATAATTAGATGGCAACATTAAATGACTCAGTTTTTTGCTTCAAAATTCATAGACGACGCTATATGTATGGCATTTAGCGTCGCTATCTATGTTCGACGTAAAATGTCGATAATGAACATTGACATAATAGTTTAATATGAATTTGTTCTATTATAACATAGTTTAGATGTTATAGCATTTCACATATGCCAACTTCAATGTAGTTGATGATAATAGAATATTGACAGATTAGTTTGTTAAAAAAAAAAAAAAGGAGGGGGGGTTTATATCTCTATCTTTCTTGAAAAAATAATAATGTGAAAATATTAGTACTTGTATGATAATTACCCATAGGTAAGGAATCAAGTGAAGGATACCATCCAGCGGTTTGACCGCTTGGTCACCGACAGGTTGGGGAAGGCTGTCACTGTTACTCTAGCCAAGGATTAATTGTGGCGTGTATTTTGGCAACTAATCACTATCTATGGGGCAATTTGACCCAAATCCAAAAAACAAAATGAGGGAAAATAAACATCACACGTGCAGCAAACACGTGCGTTTCAATTATTGGGGGACCCATTTGAATGGTGCCGGGGCCCACAGCTTTTGGGTTGTTAGATTATATTTATATGCATGTACATTCACATAAGAGTACATGCAATTTTTTAAATCTTCAAAATTTTAAATTTTTTAAGGTAAATTCACTAATCTATGGTTGAAATTCGATTATATTAGAGTTAAAAAGATTTGTGAAATTTGCAAGAACATGTGCTATATTAAAGATATTTTTGACAAATTGGGTGCCATATAAGATATGAAAGATAATAATTTATTAAAATATATGTTTTTCTATTTTTTAACAACATATCAAATACTTTCGGAAAAATACCATTTGAATCATTAGTATTATCGTAATAGTAACAACACTTCTTGTTACATAAACGAATGCTATAACATTATATCATTGTTGAATATATTATTGTTGTTTATTTTTTATTTTTTCATTTTTTTTAAATAAAAAATGTGACAACATGGCAATAAGATTTGAGAGAGGCCCATTTTATCAAACCTGACTATGAATCCGGTCTAGTTGAACCCTAAAATCTTATATGTAAAAATTCGGTTAAAACTGATGAAATTGGCCAAACCGATTTTTAACCAATTTTTTTAAACTAAAAAATAAAGTAAATATTTTTATAATTTTTAATTAATTAAAAGTCAACCAATTATTTCAGTACAACTGGAATAATTTAACTGATTAAATCAATGATTTATTAAATTTTTTAAATCATCGGTTCAACTTTAGAACACCGAAGAGAACATGCTTTCTTTTTAGGAGGAGAGAGAGAGATGTGATATGCTTATAAATTATAATGAGAAGAATTGGGATAGAGGATAAGAAAGAGAGAGATTTGGAGTAATGGAACATTAAAGAAGGGAGTTAAAATTGAATAAGATTGTATTAACTTGGAATTTGTGGGCAATGTTGGGTTGGAGAGGGAGAAGAAAAAGGAAGTGGGTCACACATTCTTTTTGGTCTTTCTTTGTATCAAAATGGGGAAAGTACAAAAAAAAGAAAAGATGAGAATAAAAAATGAATGCCACACGAGAGGAAAATAAAAAATATCACAATTGAAACCTTTCCCCTAATTATTTTGCTATCATCAATAAGAGAGAGAAAAGGAGAATAAGATTTTACATCAGTTGTTGAAACTTGAAAATATTGATTAATAGGAATTATGATTTAGTCCAATCATAAGCCCATATGGCTCATTGTGGCCCAACTAGAGATTAAAGAACATTTTTTTTTTCTCATTCTATTATACACAAGATTGTGTTTTATGAACTGACCCATAATTATAAAAAAATTCATAGGAATATTCCGACTTAAGTTTTCGGTGACCTCACTTCGTCATAATAACTAATATTATCATAAAAATCACCGAATCAACACAACTCATCAAATAATTGTTGTTGGTGTGTTGTTGCAAGCTAAGCAAACAATGTATTGGTCAAAAGCATGTCCTTTCAAATGGGTCATAATTTTATTTTATTTTTTTATAAAAAAAATCTCACTTTTGATATGCTAGTTCAACAAGAAAAAAAATTATCTGCTGAGATTCTGGACAATGAATTTGGGTTACTGGTCTCCAAATCAAACACAATGTCCACCAACAAAAGCAAAAAAAATTATTGGGTATTTTCCAGCCTTTTTTGACCAAAAATTAGGCGTAGCAATGACTTTTAACTGAGACATTTGGGACAATCAAATGGAAATTTGGCCTAATTTGAACAAACTAGACTGCTTAGCGTAAAGAGATTCTCATTCTCATTTGAATTTTGTGTATGTGAAGATAATTAGATTTAACTTCACAGATTGTGTAGGAAAATGATTGAAGTAGTTGTTTGGCTAGAGTGAATTTGAGAGAAATTTAGAGAGACTGTTGTTTTTATATCTTTTAGGTATTGGCTAACATCATTTGATTTTTGACAGTTTTGAAGTCAAATTTGAGAGACTTGTTACATCGTGGATAATATTTTCCACCCATAATCCTTTGTTGGTTTGATTAAAGCACATGTCGTAGGTTCGATCCGGATCAAATGATTTAACCTCGAGTTTCCAACGTTTCCCAAAAAAAAAAAAGAAAAACATTTGTCACAAACGCTTTGATTATATCATTATCCAACTCCTTAACACAAGGGATAACTTACCTTATAATAGTTGTATGTTAAAATCGTTCAAGTTCATCGTTACTAGTTTCGGCCGTTAAACTTGTGAAGTACAACAAAATAAGTTTAAAGATGTAATAAAAAATTTGTGATTAGAGATGAAAAGTTTATTATGATTTTAATTTATTATAATTTCTGATATGATAATTTTATTCGCCACCACAACTTTTAAAAGATAGGAATTCTCTCGTTTTAGAAAGAAATATTGTTGATTTGTCATCCATAACCAAACAAATCAAATAAAGTTTTTTTGCCCCCATAAAGTGAGATTAGTTATATGGACCTGATTAATGATGTTATTGTATTCTGTATGAAATTTCGTCAAATTTTATAAAATATTAGTCTCTTTTTATGATCAAAAGAAAGTTTTTTTTTTTCATAAAGTGAGATTAGTTATATGGACCTAATGATGTTATTGTACTCTGTATGATATTTCGTCAAATTTTATAAAATATTAGTCTCTTTTTATGATCAAAAGATCGACTTATTGACAAAGATAAGATAAGAGAGAAATTGGTGGAGTAGGGTACATGATCTCACATTGAGGTTCTGGGTTCAAATCCAGGAGGTGCACTTCTTGTAAAAGCCTGAGATAGCCGGTGGTTTTACCTGCGCCGCGGCCCATAATGGGTGATTTGGTGGCGGAGTTTCCAACGTTTCCAAAAAAAAAAAAAAAAAAAGATAAGAGAGAAATTTAAACAATGGTCAGTTGGTTAAGAAAGTAAAATTGTCAAGTGATTTTGCCTTGAGGAGACAATTAAATGGAGGATTTTGGGTGTTTAATGAGTGTACGAAATCAGTTGGAGGTTACATCCTCATCACCATAATTCAACTTTCCTTTCTGAAATAAGCAATTAATTAATGGTCACAAATTATAATAGCCCCTACACTCACTCAATCCTTTTCCATTCCTGAAGTTGCTTCCAGGACATTTCCAGATACAAGCAGCTTAACAAATGCTATTAATACCCAAGGTCCCTGCAGTACAACTTGCTGTACTGATAACATTAGTTGTATACCTAAATGGATTCTTATAGAAAATAAATATTAAATGACGAAAAGACATGACGTATCTAAAGACGAAAAGACATGGCGTCGTTCTGGACGAAAAATGAAGAAGGAATTGACCCAGAAAGATTCAACTCAAAGCGATTCGAACAACAAGTAAAGAACGACGAAAGAAGAACGAATACGCGAAGGTACCATGCGTTTGGCCGGTTATAAGTAGGCGCACTTAACGGTTATTGCACAGATTGGCACTTGAAGGTACCCAGCAATTGCACGCACGATCCAGCGATTGCGCGCATGATCCAGCAGTTACATGCGAACAGGAAACGTGGGGAGTTTAATGGGCTGAAGACAGCAAAACCGCTTGAGCGATTAGCGGAACCGTGCACTATAAAAGGCTCAGGCGTAACAAGAAAAAAAAAGAGGAAAGAAAAAAGACTCAAAATGAGCAAGTAGTTTAAATTCTTAGTTTTGTAATATTTAGGGCTGTAATCTGTGTGTCTGTGCCCCTTGGAGGTATTTTCTTGAAATCAATCCCCCATTTATGGAACCGTGTCTCAGGAGATTTGGAACCTTACACGTGTATTAAAAATTGCGCAAACAATATTATTATAGATTTCGCCGGTGCAGACGTTCGTATGTTTTAAAATATAAATTATAACTAGATCGTAATGTTTAACCATAATACAATGCTAAATTAGAAATAGAGATGTAGACGTGCAACCTAACATAAGCGGGGTCATTGATACAAGTAGATAATTGGATTTGTAATACTCGGAAGAAATTTTGAACTCGGACAAGTTTGCAGTTTGAATATAAAACACACCACATCAATCGATTCCTAATTTTATATACATAATATTATTATTTAAAGTTATATTAAAAAGTAGCTAGTGCTACAGTAGTAGAACTATTCAAATAGCAAAATCTTGAATAAATGGAATATTTTTAATTTTTTTCGTAATATTTCTCAAATATCTCTTGGGGACGAGGATACATGAGCTGTATTGCAGAAAGACTCTTAATTAAAATCAACATGAATTGATGTTCCAACATAAAAAACAAGGGGCCCACAAAGCACATGCACGTGTGCACAGCGGGTACCAAACACAAAATGAACCGTTGCCATTTGTTTTGTCTTACCTCAGAGATTCAAGTGATTGGTTTTTGAAGGCAGATCTAACGGTAATTCCAACACAGCTATTAGATTTTCCCCTATATATACTAAGCTGCTTTAATTTCTCATACAGGGAATTTACCTATTAGTCCTAATTTCTCTCCAATACTAGACATGAACCAAGATGATAGGGTTTAGAAATTCTAAAATTATTTTTGGATCGAAAAACTTGACCTGCATATGATATTTAAGGTCTCGGGTTTAATTTATATCAATTAGGTCCATGTCTCTGATCCGTCGACCCGACCTGACTTGTAGTAGATCTCCTTTTTTATTTTTCGGATTTTAGATTAGCATTTTCCTTGAACCTGACCCGTCAAATAAAATCCCTAGTCGGTGACATTATTGCTTCATAAGAACATGTAATTAATGAACATAAGCCGAAACAATAGCCTATGTTTTTCATCTTAAATCTCCAAACAAGTTATGGTTTATGACAATTCTTTGGGCCAAGTCTGGGCTTTGCCTGGCCCAAGCCCATAGTTGGACATAAAGCCCGAACATGGAAAAAGTCCAGCCTAGAATATCACCGGTCCAGGCCTAGCCTGTTTGATTCGGGCTTGGGCTTAAGAATTTGTATTGTTTCACAAAAATTAATAAAAATAGTTGCCACTCTGAATTCTATCCATTCAGAAAGAAATTTTATTTAAGTGAGGTCCCTGAATTTTGATATTTTTCGAAAGAAAGTAGTTTCATTAGTTTGTCCGTATGTACTAAACAGGTCCTGAGTCCTGAGACCTCCTATTTGAATGACCATTGTTGTCCTCTAGTGTTAAGTCCCTATCAGTACATTCACAAGGGTAATCTGGTAATTAGGTCAGGGGCCTATTTAATAAGAACGGGGCAAACTATGTCCTTTTCTCAATAAAAAGCAAAGATTCAAGAATCTAGACGACGAACTGAAAAAAAATGTGCTTACGGTTTATGACTAGAATTCTCTCCTGCAATGGCCTTTTATCATCACAACAGATGATTGTTAGTTAATACTTAATAAAAGGAAAATAATACATATTAATCATATATGACTGATAATATAATCAAGTTCATTCATATCAGGCGAGAGTCATGATTTTTATTAGGGATGACGAATGGAATCGAACTTAAAATATTCAATCACAAATTTAAAAATCGTTTATTAGTTTTTTCAATATATTAAAATGACTCAGTTTCTAAAATTTTGAATTCATAATCTTATTGTGTTTTCCAAATCTAGGTTTAAATTTAATATTACTTAAACTGTGGTTGAATTTTTTCAAACCCACCCATTTACCAACTCTAATTTTCCTGTGTTTTAACTACATTATAGCAGCTAAGACAAAACAAAGTTCGTAGGAAGCCACCAATGGATGTGACTTGGTAGCAAATGATTTAAGACTTGACTGCTAAGTCTTGGGTTCGAATCCAGAATGTGTATTTTTTGTAAAAATCTAGGACAATCGGAGGTTTTACCTGCTCCACTTAAGTTCGAGTCGGATAATTTGACGGGAAAAGTTTTGAACGTTTCAAAAAAAAAGTTCGTAGGAAAGAAATGACTAGTATTGAATAAGAAAAATAAATTATTCGTGAAATAATGTATCTTTTACAGGGAACTTGATTCCATTCAACAGCATTTTTCCCTGAAAATAAATTCTAGACCAAAAAATTGAAGAACTATAATTAAAAAAAGAAAAAAAAATAATTATGATTGAGGATTCTGACCTTTCTGGGTATAAAGAAATTTCTGATATTAGGTGAGTAAGATGCTGAATTCACTTGATCATTGTTTTGTAACTTTCAAATAGTCAATTAAACTCTAAAGCTTCTCATCTTCTGAAGTGGTGGTCTCTGGTAACACGCCGTGCTTTTGAGATTTAGGCAATGAAAGGCTGCGACGCTCCTTCCCTCCTGGTTTTGATGAGGCATTACCATACCATACCATTCCTAATACTGCAATCGCCATACCCAAAATGACTTGCAAATTCATACCCTCTTTTCCAAAGAAAATGAATCCAAGAACCAGGACGAGTATCGTCTTCATATGACCAAGCACTTGGAATGTTACAGCGGTAAACCTGCCGATGCAGATAAATTGGCTGAGGTTGGTGCCAACCGCAATACTACAGGACAATATCAGGAAGAACTGCAGAGAATAAAAAAGAGCCAATATCATTTACGGTGGCCAAAACATGCTACAAGCAAAATCAAATTATCATGTGCATTTTCGAAATTTAACACAGATGATTCAAATATCTAAAATCTAGACAAAAAGGAAAAAGATGTGCAATAGAATTATACTCATGGTTAACTGAAAAAAGAAGTTGAAAATACTAAGACTCAAAATTGATCATACGGCTCCCAAGGGGTGTGACTTGATGGTATAAGGCTTAGGATGTCCTTCTACATCTCCTTTCTTTGTCATGCCGGTGGAGGGGGTAAGAAGAATTTAGCTATAGACAGCTTTTACTACGGAAAACATTTATACAGAGAATCCAGATATCATAAATTTAAACCAAAGAAAGTCTATTATAATCAGTTTATAGGATTGCAAAATTCAGGTAATCTAATAAAAGGAAAAGAGTCTCCATGTTTCTCCCTCTCTCTCTTCCCCGGGAAAACAAGCAGTGAAAATAATCCCAATGGATGCACATAAGACTGAAAAGGAACTCACATTAAAGAGCTGATCAGGAAAAGGTATCATTTTCCAATGCATATGTATTGAACATATCATCACATTGACTAGTATATGATACCATTCAATGTCTACGGTCATGTTAATGATCAATCAAATCACCTATACTAGCAGAATAATCATCAAAGCCTAAAATGTAAAAACCAAATCCAACTATCTTACTAGCAGCACAAGTAACCTCATGGCTCCTTTCCCCCCAACTAAACCAAACCAAACCAAACCAAAGGCCTCTTCCCACTATGTGGGGTTGGCTATATGGATCTTTTGATGGCATTATGCTCTATCTGAGATAATTGTTTCATCAAGTTCCATAAAACCTATGTCATGTCAACTTAGGCCTTCTCTTTTTCCCCTGACTATGGACAATGATTTGGGTTCATTCCATAGAAATCTTCACATCCCTTTAGGTCATGCTAAGTTTCCTCCCGGGAACAACTTTGGAGGTCTCAACATAATACAACTTGCATACATATCAAGGTCACCTAAGCTTAATAGGGGTGATACAGTAAAAAAAGAAGATCTAAAGCCTCTTTATCCCTCATTGGTGTGTTATGTGTAAGTCGAAAACCGAAGATATGGATCACTGCTTCTTCACTGTATCGTGGAAATTCAATTTGTCGTTTAAATTGCTCGAGGTGCTGGCATTCCAGGGTTATTCCAAGCTCTTGTTCTTCGACGTTCATAGACTCTTTTAACGCTTTGGATGAGGTAAAAAGCAAGGGTTTTACAGAATCATTGGAGAGGAATAAAAGGATTTTTGAAGATGTTAGACAAGAGGGCTTTGATTTCTTTTGGGATAAAGTGTATGGGCTTCGAATTCAACTGAGTTAAAGGGGATTTCTTATGTATTTCTCAAAATTGGGAAGCTGTTATCAAATGAGGCTTTGGGTTCTCTAACTTCTCTTCCTGTAATTTTTTGTGGACTGATGGTTCACTCTTTTGTATTTTATTTTTCTATTAACATATCTTCTCGTTTCTTATCAATATATATAAACGAGGACACCTAAGCAACCCCAAATGTATCTCACTCTTTTAATTGGTAAAGCCTTGTCTATCTCTGACCAAGAGACTGTTTCATTTCTAAATTGTACATTGAATCAACCAAAACCACAACCACAATTTGAATGCAAACTATGATTAAGAAAGAGAGAGAAAGATCAAGAATGATGCTAAGCAGTTTAATCGGTGATTGAACACTGATGGAGCGATTTGATTTGGCCGAAAATCGCCGATTTAGTTTTCCACCGCTTTTGCCCAAATTTTGGCCAATTAATCACCGATTTCTGATTTTTGAAAATCGTCTGATTTGCAACAATACTCATTTTCTTTTTCTTTTCCCCATTTTTCTTTTTCTTCTTTAGAGACTTTAGTCATCTTTCTCAACTTTATGATTGTTTAACTTTTTTTTTTTTTTAAATAATAAATGAATGATTTTTAGTGATTTTTGAAGGATATAGAGAAACGAGTTTTAAAATTTTTTATTCTCAGTCATGCAAAATATCAACTTTACTCTTCCCGATCAATCCCCGAATATTTCCGATAAATCGTTCAAATCGCTCTTGGAACGATTTGCTGCCGATTTCGGATTAAATTGCCTATGAATGATGTATAATCACAGATAAAGATATAAGTTGGAGCTAGGGGTGGCAAAACGAATTAACGAATCGAATTTGTATCGAATCTTAAATGAATCGAATCAAAATGTGATGGATTCGTATTCGATTTGTTTATTAAACGAATTCTAAAATCATGATTCGTATTCGATTCATTTATTAAACGAATCAAATACGAATATTCGTTTCGTAGTGATATTATTCAATAACATAATTTATCATAATTTATTTACATTAATTCTTCATAAATATATACATATTAAATATGTAATTAATATATTTACTAAAAATAGCTCACCAAATATCGACAATATTATTTTTTTCTATGGTAATTAGCCATAATTTCTCGAATCTTAATTTAAAAATATCAATAACTAGTAAAAGAAAATAATAAAATGAATCCTATACGAATAAACGAATCAATGAGCTTAAATTCGTATTCGATTTGTTTAATAAACGAATCGAATCGAATCGAATTGACCCGTTTATTAAATGAATCCATTTTTTCAAATCCGTATTCGCCTTAAAGCAAATCGAATCGAATCGAACTAATAAACGAATCCTAACTCAAATTGCCACCTCTAGTTGGAGCCTACATATACATGCAAATATGAAAATGAAGTTCAAAACAGTAAAAATCACATAAACATGTAGTGAAATGACAAAAAATCATTCTGCCTAAAATCTTCCACACAGAGACAAGTGCTCATCATTATTCCAGATAAAATCAAGAGCTCAAGAGTAAAACTTACCACAGATAAAAAACCGTAGTCGTAGGCATCGACTCTTTTACTTGTCAACCAGTAGTCCACAAATGGCCCTAATAGCAGCAGAGATGCAGCTTGAGCAGGAGCAGTATGCCCCAATAGGTTGAAAGATCCTAGATTATACTTCCTCTGAAGATAATGTACATACTGGACAAACATAAAAGATTAAAAGGATATCATATAGCTACCATCTAGCAAATAAAGAAGAGTGGCAATAGGGTGATCAATAGGTAAACACCAGCTGACCAGCCAAAAATATACAAAAACTAAGTATAATACAGATCATTAATATGTGAGAACTCCCATATGGGGAAAAGATGGTACAAATACCACATTGTACAATAAAACGTATGATGCATGTATCATGTATGCAAGTATGGCAGTGAGAATGGTAAAAAAAACTGTGTTAAGCAAACCTAAAATAATGCAAGAAGCAAATTGATAGTACTACCCCAAACCCAGTAACTTTACGCAGGGAGTTTCAACAAAGGGTTACTTACATACTGCTGAATAGCTGTGCTCCAAACAGCTATAAAGGCGGCTATAAAACCTTTGGCATTGACACTCACATCTGTAATAGTACAGACGCCAACACCAAGAAGCACTAATAGTATGCTTAGCTTTGTGTCTCTAGAGTATCGCACCTTGTCCAAGACAACTTCCAGAAAACATGACACTGGGATCATACTCAGCTTAGCAATCTGATAATAAATACTGAGACAAGTAAATTCCAATTTTAAATGAAAAAGAGAGGAAAAATTTGTGGCTACTCTCATAGACTGACCTGATAGAACCCCACCGAGTTCCACATTAAACTCACATTCATTCCCACAATAGAGAAGTTTGCAAAGAGAACAAATCTCACAAGTTCAGAGAACGGAAGATGAGAGGTCTGGATATATCCCAGCCACCTCAGAAAAGTAGTCAAAATGGTGGTTGTCGCAAAATGCAGACCAGTTAATGTTGTTGCTGCATAATGTATTGGAAACAATATCAGAGCTTGGGCAAAGCGCAAAGATCCATGTGCAGTTTTGTAAGATTTTTTTGTTTCAACTAAAGCAAACATCGTTTCCATACAGACAATCCTGGTGCGTTTTTTCATAAGCCTTACTTCCAATATATAACATCTCACGCAGATTGCTATGGTTAGGCATTCTATGGAACTTTCAGACACAAAAACTAACCCCCACACACATACGTATATACGGTGTGCATTTCCATACATATATAGATATGTATGTATGGAAAAGAATTAAATCAAATTTTAGACTGGGAAAAAAGTGCATTGCATAGAAAATCATTCTGAATAGGAGAAAAAGAAATTGGAGCAGGGATTCAGTCAAATCAAGAGGAACCAGGTTTTGTTTTTGGAAGCAAAAATAGATCAAAAGCCTCCTTTCTGTTGCTTCACCTAAAGAAGAGATGACAAGGGAATAAAAGGCTCCAAAACAGAATAAGGAAACAAGTGACAAGAAGGATGCACTAGCAAACCATTGTCACTATTTTTTCTTTTGGTGTTGCAGCATACTCTTTTATCTTTTACTTTGTTTTTCGAAATATTGAATCATACTCCTAAACCAGGTTAAATGAACATTGCTCCTCAGTTCTCATCCATCTATTCTTCTTGTTTTTTTTTTTTTTTAACAAATGACCTCAACAACGAGTGAAGCATCACAACAATTTTATTTTATTTTTTCTCATACATCTATTCTGATAACAATAAAAAGCATCGAGATTAACAGGCAAGACTATGAACTGAAGAAAAACATGTCAAGCGACAAGATTTGTCCTCTATTAAAAAAAAAAAACTAATGCAAAGCAGAATCTTTATAAGTCACAAGGGAAGTACCGAAAGTGAAACCGTATGTAGCCATCAGGGCTTTATTGACAATGATTATTCCAACAGATGTGACAACATTGAACATCCATGCGGCGATATCTGTAGCCTTCTTGTCAGCCTTGGTTGTAGAAGACATTTTGTTTCGTAGCTTCCAATATATCAGCAGAATCCTCACTAGTCAATCTTCATGCGAGTAAATGTTACCCTCCTATGTCAAAAAGCCAATGGTGGTATCTAGAAATTTATCTGAAAACAAACCATAGAAGAAATATCAGGGAAAAAAACTTGTAAAACTATTGAAAAAAGCTTGTTTTAAAGGAACAATTTTAATTAATTTAAGGATCACAATTAATCATTTAAATATCGAGATCACACTGGATGAGAAAAAATGGTCATAGCTAATCATTTAGTTGTTGATTATTAAACTCAAGCAATAAGCAAATAATCACTCAAAACAAAAAAAATTGTAAAACTTTTGAAATTTAAAAATTGCACAATTTTCTGCATCACATCAAACAGAATAGAGATCATAGCTTGTAATTATGAAAATAAAATCAATCTAATTGAAGCAAAATTACAATATGAACAAACAGATCCAACACTCATTTAACATTCCATAACAGAATTAAACCAAAAAATAAAAAAATAAAATCAAGCTAAGAATTACGAGAATTGAAGTATAAAATTCAAAACTAACAGTTTAAAAATGAAAATGACAAAAAAGAAAACAAATTATTCATTCGATTACTTCACTGCACGTCTGCACTCTACACGAACAGAAACATTTCACTCCAGACAAAATTTCTCGAGAGAGAAAATATAATTTTTTTTTTCCCGAGAAACAAACAAATTTTTTTACCTGCAACCTTTTAAAAAAGGAAACCGAAGAAGATTTCATTCGCCTCGAAAGCCACGTCAGCAAAACTAAGGAAGAGAAAATCCAAACAATCAGCAGTCAATCGATGAATCGGAATAAAGGCAATGCAGTTTTTATACTTGTAATTCGTAAGTTATAGATTTATTTTTTTTTATTTGGTTGTATTATTAAATCCTCAAATTTGTTAGTGTAGGGTTCATGATCTAATTTTCAAATTCTGGATTCGAATTTAAGGAGTGCGTTTCTTATAAGAACAGAGACAATCAGAGGTTTTACCTTCTCACTTAAATCCAAAAAGAGTGATTTAACAACGAAATTTTCAACGATTTAAAAAATAAATGTATTGGGTAACTCTAGAATTTCATTATTCGTTCTAAATAAGATATATTATGATATAGTATTTGTTTGAGACTTAGCAAAATATCAAATTTATGCTCTTAATGGGCGTGACATGATAATGTAGAGCTCATTATCCGATTTTGAGGTTTTGGGTTTGAATTCAGGAAGTGTGTCTCTTATAAGAGTTTAAGACAATCAGAGATTTTATTTACTCCGTTTAAGCCCAAAAAAGATGGTTTGTCAGCGTAGTTTTCAACGATTCCAAAAAAAAAAAAAGATCGAATTTATACTATTCAATAATTTAAGTCTTTTGAAATTCTTCTTTCAATTAATTACGCTAAAGCTTTACCAAACCGCACTTAACATGTTAATATTAAAGATATTTAATATTATGTTTATTTATTGTTTAGTTAATGCTTCGGACTAAAAAGACACATTTTAGAATAATTTTATAATGGGAGAGGGAGATCTTTTTCTTATGTAGTAGACAAGTAGTGGCGTTTATATAACGGATCGCCCCCAAGGGGGGTGTGGCTTGGTGGTGAAGGGTCCAGAATCTCACCTTGAGGTTCTGGGTTCGAATCCAGGGGGTGCAACTTCTTGTAAGAGCCTGAGGCAGCCGGGGGTTTTACCTGCGCCGCGGCCCAGAATGGGTGGTTTGGTGGCGGGGTTTCCAACGATTTCAAAAAAAAAAAAAAAAAAGTTTATATAACGGATCTTGTTCTTGTTGAGTTAAATAATTAATATCACTTCATATCGTTTTAAAATTTTTAATTCATACTTGTAGTATTAGTGTATATAGTAACATTTCCAAAAAAATAATTAACTAATTCAGGAGGTATCTACAGATTTTTGGTTTAAATATTAGTAGATTATTGTAATATTGAGAAAGGAATTGTAAGTATGAGTAAGTAACTAATGGGTAATACGTCCCCAAGGTACGTGGCTTTGCTAGTGTAGGGTTCATGATCTCATATTGAGGTCCTGAGTTCGAATCCAGAGAGTGCATTTTTTGTAAGAGACTGAGACAATATGAGATTTTACTTGCTCCGCTTAAGTTTGGAAGGGGTGGTTTGACGAAAAAAAAAAAAACTAATGGGTAATAGCTTTGATCTAACTTGAATATTATATTTAAAAAATATAAATTGAATATTTATTAAATTCTTTAGTGGTTGCTTTCAAAAATTAACTGGAGCAAGTTGGTAAAAAAACATACCATAAGCATGATGAAATTTCGTAATTTTTAAAAAAATATCATTAATCTTGTATTTGTTTTTTTAATTGTTATTATTAACTGTTGTTACTATAATTAACCTATCTTATGCTTTAATCGAAATTCAAGTGAACATAGATGAATTCAAAAATTTCTTGTAGGGATGTGAGTCGGGCTTTGCGATTCCTGATATCGTCCCAATTATGAATTCTTAATGAAAAATCATACCGAATCTCATGCCGTTTTTTGAATCACAATGAAAAATTATCCCAAATTTCAGTCAAATAATTTAGGATTTGAGATTTTTAAGGAAAAAGTCGGGATTCGGGATAAAAATCATCCCCAATCACGTCTTGATTTTTATTCATAATAAAAAATCATTCTGAATCCCTTTTCTTTGTGGAGCCTATTTTTAATTAGGTTGAACTTCAGCAATGATATATCGAGACAAGAAATGAATTGAACTTCAAGTCGGCAAGGCTTATAACAAACTCGAACGTCAATAATGATATATCGAGATAGACAATGGGTTGGGGTTTTCAGATAATTCAAATTTATTTAGATTTTTTTTTGTTTTACTTGTTGGAAAATGCTTATGAGTAAGCATTTTGAGGCACAATTTCAAGCATGGTCCACTTCGTGTTAGTGGTTGTTATTAGGGGTGTTCGCGGTGCGGTTTTGTGCGGTTTTTTTTATTTTTTTGTTCAAACCGCGCGGGTTGCGGTTTAGGAAATTAAAAACCGAAATTGCAAATATCCTACATTAAACCGCGGCGGTTCGGTTCGGCGGTTTTAACGGTTTGAGAGGTGCGGTTTGGCGGTTTATGTTTTAGAATCAGATTGTTGAGAAGTGCTATTAAAACTTAAAAGTATAAACTAAAACATATAGATTAATGATGAGTGATATTTATATCACTATTTCCCACTCATTTAACCTAATATTTTGTATAGTTTCTTGAGTTTTGTGAACGTTTTGATATGTTTTGTGTTATTTTGTAGATAAAATAAAGTTTGGAAAGCATTGAAGGCAATTTGGGGCAAAAACGGACAAAAATGCGTCAACAGGGATATTTTGGTCTTCTGCGCGTCGCGACGCCCATACTTCAGCGTCGCGACGTCTAAAATACGCCGAACAGTGCTAACGTGCGCCGGGTCCACAAATCAGAATCTGAGAAAAGTTTGACTTTGCTAAAATGCGCCGTGCGACGTGTCACCATCACAGCCGACCTGCTAACGTGCGCCGTGCCACGTGTCATCATCATATGCTGCCGACACTCAGAGTTGACACGTGTCGCCTCGTCATCAGCCATGTCATCGGTCAAAAAGTCAACTTCGCCATGTGTCACGCCACATCATCCGCCACGTCACAAGGTCAACCAAGTCAACTTGCCACGTCAGCATCAGCCAATCACATCGTGACACGTGTCGCCACGTGTCGCAATTCTAAGGTGCCGACAGTCTCTTTCCCACGTGTCGCCACGTCGTCGCCACGTCACCGCCACGTCAGCATCAATAATTGAGTATCCTATCCTTATCTGACACGTGGCGGATAAGAATCTCAGCGACCAATCAGAAGCCGCCACGTGTCACAATAATTGAAGCCCAACCACTCTGCCACGTGTCACCTTATCATCTTATCCAGAATCTTCAATCCAGCGAACCAGGGCGTGCCACGTCGACAAATCCGGCGTCGCGACGCTGAGGACCTGGCGTCGCGACGCTGGAACCAATTTTTCTATAAATTCAGCGCGAAATTTCAGAATTCAGTGCACCTTCCTCTCTCTTCAATTCCTTCTAAAGAGAGAGCTTCTCTCTCTAGATTCTTTAGTTTTTAGTTTTTTTTATTTTTAGTTTTTAGTTTTGTAAATAATTTTAATTACTTTTTGTAATAATAGTAATTTAATTTTTACTTTTTACTTTTTACAGTTTTTACTATTTACCATGAAGAGGTAACTTCTCCAGCTAGGGTGAAAGGTAATTCTTTTACTGTTACTATTTAGATTAATCTCCCTTAAAAATAATATATTCACTATTTAAAATATTGACTTAAAAAGGATACCGCCAGATTGGTCGGTTGGTAATTCATTTTAATCTGGTTTAAACCTGACTAATCACGGATACCGCCAGACTGGTCGGTTGGTAAATTTATTTTTGGTTCCGCCTTAATGGCTGGTTGGACTTAATTTGACTTAATCAGGATACCGCCTATATGGTCGGTTGGTATTATTATCACAAGTTTATATATTATTTTATGGGAGATATCTAAATTAGTAGTAGTAAAAGTAATTCCTTTTACTTTAGCATTTTATTTTATTTTACTTTTCAGTTTTACTTTATGTCTGTTACTTTTCAGTATTTTTACTTTATGTATTTTACTTTTAAGTTGTTACTAGCCCCAGTTATGTGTTAGTTATCTGGGGTTGTGATGAATTCTAATATCACCGGTTTATAAGGGTTATTTTATAGTTTGGGTAATTTAAAGGTTTACTTATTAAATCTTAAGCTTAATGCTTCTTGTTGTCTGATCACCAATAAGATTGATGTGGTAAATCTAAAATGAACTAGACATAGGGATTTTAGGTTTCAGCCTTAGACTTAATAGCCCACGATCTTCCTTGAGGATAGATAACCCTTTAATAGATTTCCTTACAGGATAGGAATATACCTGTCGGGCGGGGGTAGCCATAATTGGAACTTAAACTTAATGAATCCAGATAATTTGGTTGACATAGACATATGGTTCAATTGGGTTAAACTGGGTATTTGCGTCTGACCATCGACAGAGGCTTTTGTATAATTTAGTGTTCCAGGTTAGTAAACTGATTTATTACACAAACATAAAATAACCACTTCATCTTTTAAATGATATTAGAATGATTCACGACCCTAGATCTTGTGTCTTTTGTTATTTTCCTTAGTATTTTCTTTTGTCTTTTTATTTATTTATTTTGTAAAACCACTTTCAACCAATCAAACAATCATTCTCTTCACCATCAATTAGATATTTGTAAATAAATAGATTCAATAATTAATAACAATAGTAGGAATTAAGTCCTCGTGGGATCGATATTTTTATACTACTTGAACGATACGTGCGCTTGCGTTATACGTGTGTGTTTACGCCGGTCAAGTTTTTGGCGCCGTTGCCGGGGACTTATATTTCTTGAGTTGTTAATTTTGAAGCTATCTAATTTACTTGTATCTAATTTTCTTTATCTTTATCTGTAATTTTTATTTCTTTTTTGTATTTTCAGGTGATTTAAAAATGGAACACTACTGGGAGATTGAAAGATTACGAGCTTTACAAGAAGATACACCCCACATCTGGGAGCAACAGTCCGGTTTTCTGAGGCCTGTTGTCCAGCCCAACAATTATCACTGGATGCCAGAACCATCATACTTTCCATCTTATCCACCATCCACCTACTATCCTCAACAAAAACCAGAACCATCAGAGGAAGAACAATTGATTGATATGCTCAAAATTTTTTCCAAGAAACGAGACGAAAAGTTGGATACAATGCTTGAAACAAGCCTGAAGCAACTTGAAAGTATTCAGAGACAATCAGAATTCATTCAGAGGATGACAGATCAAATGAGAAAATTAACAGAAAACCAGAACTACATACCTCAAGAATCAGTTTCAGATGACACTGATGAAGCCTTCGAGTACCCAGAGATTCACAATGACACTTCAACAGAGAATGAGGCTGAGCAGTATCAACAACCAGAGGTATCAGTTCAGGAGCCCGAACAGGTAAAGTCTCAATTTGACTTTTATTATTCAGATTCTGACGACGATGAAGCTGATCTATTTGTACCAACTGCACCAACAACGGAGGATCAAACATTCAATCCTCAAAATGAAGATCTTGGAGCATGTTTTACCATGATGTTTGAAGAAGATCTATCTGAACCATCCATTCCAGTCATATCAGAGGATGAAGACCTAATGTCAGAAACATCTTTGCATCCTCTGGTTGATAATTTTGAAGCATGTATTTCACAGATGACAGATGAAGAGCTGAATACAAAAATTTTACAATACATCTGTGAAGAAAAGGTGGAGAAAGAAGCAGAGCAAATGGAGGAGCAAATGTCTGACCTTAATAAAGATCCAGAGCATTCAGGAGAAACATCGCTGTTTTGGGGAGTACAAATCAAAGATATCACCCAGAAGCTTGACAGAATGGAACTCCCATTCCAAGTCAAGCACCATACGAGACCTCCTGATTTTATTTCTTTCTTTTCAGGAACCACTGAAGCGACAAAGATCAAAAAGGTGGCACAAGCACTGAATGAGATAAAATTCTTTTTGCCACTTTACCGTTGGAAGAGACTCTTCAAAAGCAACGCTCACGGGATTGTTTTTGATCGGACATCTAAAACAACACTAAAACCTCCTTAACAGATAGATTTCAGTCACGTCTGGCTGAAGACGAAAAATTTAGCACTAGCAGGGAGGCAACCCATGCAATTTGTTGTAATTATTTTTCATATTTTGTGTGAACTTTTTAATTTGTGTGTTAGTTTTGCAGGAAAAATTAAAAAACGAAATTTTTCAGGACAAAGCAAGCCAGTGCAAGCGGGATTTTCATAAAATAAAAATTTGACAAAATCACGAAGATACAAAGTCAATCCAGAAGAGACGGCCGAGTAAGGAGTCAACTATTGAGACGCGTCCCTATGGATTTATCCGTCGCAAGACATGGTTTTGCCAAAAAAAAAAAAAAAAAAAATGAAAACCCTAACCCTAAAGAACCGAGTGTCGCGACGCTGACTCAATTCAGAGACACAAAACAGGGCGCTGGCAGCATCTTCTTTCACTCTTCATCTTCTTCATCCTCAACCACCGTCCGTCACCATCAAAACCAAGCTTCGCCGAATCCACCAAGATCCATCACCAGCCGCATCAACAACCACCGCGAACCACCCCTTACCGTGACCGAGTCTTCGCCAACCAAAATCCACACTGTGAGCAGCCACCAACGAACCAAGCCGAGATCCACCAAGACTGCCACTGTCTCGCCGAGTCTTAACCACCACCGTCGAGATCGACACCATCTTCATCCTTGCCGAGACCTTCATCGCCGATTCCGAGCACCACCATCTGGCCGAAACTACCCATCACGAATCCATTACCGGAGCTGTGACCCACTTCCAAGACATCACCAAACCAGATCCAAGCTACCACTGCCAACCACAGATCAGCCGTGAGCCACCATTGCCGAAACCGAGATCTACCACTACCGCCGAGTTCACCCACTGCAGAGCCACCACCGTCGAGAACCAACCAAAACCGACCCATCACCCTCACTACCGAGAACAACCACGCCCAAAACAACCGAGCAACCGAACCAATTGCTGAATCAGAAACCAAATATACGGTAATGATTCGATAAAAAGTTGATTTGGTAATTGAGTAAACTGAAAAATTAAATTATGAAATGGTTGACTGTGGATTGGATTACGAAGTGTTGGATTGTTGAAATTGATTGATTCGTAGTAATTGGGGGCGAAGAGAGTGAGTTTGATATTTGGAGTTTGGTTGTGGTAATTGAGTAGTTTAGGATTGAGGATTGTTGGAAAAACAGAGGAGATTCTGCCGAAATTTCGGAAAAATGCCGAAGAGATCAAAGGGTTCGACATCTGCACAACCTGATTTTGATAGGTATAAGTTTGTCTCAGCAGCTGCTGAGCAGCGCTATGAGCAGGGATTGACTAAGAAGGTCGGGATCATTGAGAGAGGATTTGAGATTCCCTTTGGGATGTTTCCGGATATTGATAGAGTGATCACCGACCGGCGCTGGGAGAAGCTTTGTATGCAAGCCAGACCTGCGAGCATTTCACTTGTCAGAGAGTTTTATGCGAATGCTGCTCAGCATGTCGCTTTTCATACTATGGTGAGAAGGAAACAGGTTGCTTTTGATTCGGTGACAATCAACAAGTTCTATGGGATCCATGAGATGGAGGTAGATGAGTATACAGAGTCGAGGAATGGGATTGAGATCTCGCAACTGACTGATGAGTTGTGTATCCCCAATGCTACATGGGAGATGAGCAGCAGTGGGGAGTACATGAAGATGAGTTCTAGATTTCTTAAACCAGATGCGAGAGTTTGGTTTCATTTCATTACGGATCTCTCATACCAGGAACCCATATTACTTTTGTCACCCGAGAGAGGATGACTTTATTGTACTGTTTGATGAAGGGATTATCGATTGATGTGGGAGTTCTGATTTCTACACATATTGCTTGGGCTGCTACCCAATCGCAAGCTGGACTTTATTACCCTTACCTGATCACTCCTTATGCACTTTGGGTATGGTTCCAGTTGACCCGCAAGAAGAACTTATGCAGCCTATGACAGCTCTGACTCCCCGACTGATACAGTAGCTCCGAGCAGAGAGGCAGATACCTGCCGGACCATCTTCCTCAGCACCTGCAGCTGCTCCACAGCAGCCACCCTCACAGTCACGCAGAGCAGCACAGTCTCGTACCTTGCCTGAGAGAGTCGCCAGAGTGGAAACGAAGCTGAGATATTTGGTTCAACTGCAGCAAGGAATGGCACGACATATGGGAATGCAGGAGAATCAGATGCCACCATATCCACTTTCAGATAGCGACGAGGACGAGGCTGACGCGTAACTTGGTATCATTGATCCTATCTTTAGTTTTTGTTTTGAACTCATTGGGGACAATGCTTAATTTAGGTTTGGGGGTGCAATGCTTTTGTGATAAAACTTTCCGTTAAAATTTTTTTGCTTTATGCAGCAAAATCATAGAAATGAGAGTTCTTTAGTTTATATGTTGTTTTTATTTTTTAGTCAAAATTTTTTGAAAAATGCTTATATGTTGTTTTTATTTTTTAGTCCAAATTTTTTCGAAAAATACAAAAAAATTGAAAAATTTTCAAAATTTACAAAAATATTTTGTGTTTTTGTGTTTTTATTTTGACTAAAAAAATGTGTGAAATTGGTAAGAGATAGCTGAGTAAGGAGTTTCCATTCCTGAGACGTATCTCAAACCTATTTCGAAACAAGTTAATTTTTGTTTATTTCATTTTAAATTATTTAATTTGTGAATTCTCCTTAAAACGGACTAAAATGGATCTTCATATGCTCAATTGATAGATATTATCAACATATATAGTAACATACGGACATGAGCTAAAATTGAAAAGTTTGTAATATTCAGTGCTCTAGTTTAATTGGAGGAAGCATCTCAAAAAGCAATGGAGTAAAAAAAAAAAAAAAAAAAATTCTGATTTACAAAAATAAAGTATCTAAGATCCGGGTTATTAAGTCTGTAAGGGTGTTTTAACACCTAGTGCCCTAAAACCAACTGGTTTGGGAGTCACTGGCCCAAAGCTCGTTACATGGATCAAAGATGCTGCAAAAAATATATATATCTGAAGTCTGGGTAATTAAGTCCGTAGGGGTGTCTTAACACCTGGTGCCCTAAAGCCAACTGGTTTGGGAGCCACCGACCCAACACTTGTTACATAGATGGAAGATATTGTATATAAATAAAAAATAGAGAAAAATCAAAGAAAAAAAAATGAGAAAAATTATTCCATTGCTCCAAAAAGGTGTGAAATCTGATAGAACTTTAGGACAAAAATATTACTCTCTTATCAACTGCACTTATGACTGTTGTGGGCAAAAATGAGTTGATTAATATTTTGTTGGCTGTGTATATGAAGAATGGTAAAAATAATCGGAGAATTTACTTATTCGGTAATTTAAAATAAAACAAAACAACTAGTAACTTGGAATAGAAGTTTCACCTGATTAGTCACTAACATCTTTATTCTCTTTTCTCTTGTCTTTTTGCTTTTGTGTGCATTAGTTTTAACTAACTTTTTACTTTTGTAAAAATGTTTGTGGGTATCATTGCTGTAAACCTCACGAGACTACAACTCGTCCACTAGGGACACCTAGGGGTTTAAAGGCTTGTTGCATACGCTAAATGCAATCGTGATCCCTACGAAAGTGGCTTAGTTAAATTATTTATGTTATTTTACTCTATGTTTTGCTCGAGGACTAGCAAAATGTTAGGTTTGGGGGTGTGATGAGTGATATTTATATCACTATTTTCCACTCATTTAACCTAATATTTTGTATAGTTTCTTGAGTTTTGTGAACGTTTTGATATGTTTTTGTGTTATTTTGTAGATAAAATAAAGTTTGGAAAGCATTGATGGCAATTTGGGGCAAAAACGGACAAAAATGCGTCAACAGGGATATTTTGGTCTTCTGCGCGTCGCGACGCCCATACTTCAGCGTCGCGACGTCTAAAATACGCCGAACAGTGCTAACGTGCGCCGGGTCCACAAATCAGAATCTGAGAAAAGTTTGACTTTGCTAAAATGCGCCGTGCCACGTGTCACCATCACAGCCGACCTGCTAACGTGCGCCGTGCCACGTGTCATCATCATATGCTGCCGACACTCAGAGTTGACACGTGTCGCCTCGTCATCAGCCATGTCATCGTTCAAAAAGTCAACTTCGCCATGTGTCACGCCACATCATCCGCCACGTCACAAGGTCAACCAAGTCAACTTGCCACGTCAGCATCAGCCAATCACATCGTGACACGTGTCGCCACGTGTCGCAATTCTAAGGTGCCGACAGTCTCTTTCCCACGTGTCGCCACGTCGTCGCCACGTCACCGCCACGTCAGCGTCAATAATTGAGTATCCTATCCTTATCTGACACGTGGCGGATAAGAATCTCAGCGACCAATCAGAAGCCGCCACGTGTCACAATAATTGAAGCCCAACCACTCTACCACGTGTCACCTTATCATCTTATCCAGAATCTTCAATCCAGCGAACCAGGGCGTGCCACGTCGACAAATCCGGCGTCGCGACGCTGAGGACCTGGCGTCGCGACGCTGGAACCAAATTTTTCTATAAATTCAGCGCGAAATTTCAGAATTCAGTGCACCTTCCTCTCTCTTCAATTCCTTCTAAAGAGAGAGCTTCTCTCTCTAGATTCTTTAGTTTTTAGTTTTTTTTTTATTTTTAGTTTTTAGTTTTGTAAATAATTTTAATTACTTTTTGTAATAATAGTAATTTAATTTTTACTTTTTACTTTTTACAGTTTTTACTATTTACCATGAGGAGGTACTTCTCCAGCTAGGGTGAAAGGTAATTCTTTTACTGTTACTATTTAGATTAATCTCCCTTAAAAATAATATATTCACTATTTAAAATATTGACTTAAAAAGGATACCGCCAGATGGTCGGTTGGTAATTCATTTTCATCTGGTTTAAACCTGACTAATCACGGATACCGCCAGACTGGTCGGTTGGTAAATTTATTTTGGTTCCGCCTTAATGGCTGGTTGGACTTAATTTGACTTAATCAGGATACCGCCTATATGGTCGGTTGGTATTATTATCACAAGTTTATATATTATTTTATGGGAGATATCTAAATTAGTAGTAGTAAAAGTAATTCCTTTTACTTAGCATTTTATTTTATTTTACTTTTCAGTTTTACTTTATGTCTGTTACTTTTCAGTATTTTTACTTTATGTATTTTACTTTTAAGTTGTTACTAGCCCCGTTATGTGTTAGTTATCTGGGGTTGTGATGAATTCTAATATCACCGGTTTATAAGGGTTATTTTATAGTTTGGGTAATTTAAAGGTTTACTTATTAAATCTTAAGCTTAATGCTTCTTGTTGTCTGATCACCAATAAGATTGATGTGGTAAATCTAAAATGAACTAGACATAGGGATTTTAGGTTTCAGCCTTAGACTTAATAGCCCACGATCTTCCTTGAGGATAGATAACCCTTTAATAGATTTCCTTACAGGATAATATACCTGTCGGGCGGGGGTAGCCATAATTGGAACTTAAACTTAATGAATCCAGATAATTTGGTTGACATAGACATATGGTTCAATTGGGTTAAACTGGGTATTTGCGTCTGACCATCGACAGAGGCTTTTGTATAATTTAGTGTTCCAGGTTAGTAAACTGATTTATTACACAAACATAAAATAACCACTTCATCTTTTAAATGATATTAGAATGATTCACGACCCTAGATCTTTGTGTCTTTTGTTATTTTCCTTAGTATTTTCTTTTGTCTTTTTATTTATTTATTTTGTAAAACCACTTTCAACCAATCAAACATCATTCTCTTCACCATCAATTAGATATTTGTAAATAAATAGATTCAATAATTAATAACAATAGTAGGAATTAAGTCCTCGTGGGATCGATATTTTTATACTACTTGAACGATACGTGCGCTTGCGTTATACGTGTGTGTTTACGCCGGTCAATTAAACAAGCACCTTACTGTAAATCTGTGAAGTTCTGAATGTAACAGTCTCGTGTATTGAGTAAGGTATTTCTTTTTCATTCATTTACATTGATAAATTAGATAATATACAATTATACATAGTCAAATTACACTCCCAATTGAGCTAGCAGTCACCTTTTCAATCGGCTGAGCTACTAATAGCAAGTTTGCAGCCATAGCTAGGAATTTCATCAAGAAATGCTCAGCTTCTGTTCATCAAAGCTATATTGTTATGTGTGAACAATTAAACAACCACCTTACTGTAAACATACACCTTACTGTAAGAGCTGAACAATAAACAATTAAACACTCACATTAAACAATTAAACAAGCACCTTATCACAACATTAAACAATTTTCTGATCTTTTTATCTTACAAGAAGACTGCTGAGAAAGAAGAATCTTCAAAAGGAATAAAAAACAAAACTTTTTTCTTGAATGGATTTGTTGTAACCACTAACCAGCAACACAAGCATACATCACAGGAAGTCGGGCTAAGGTGTTGCTGCCTCTATGGCTAGACAACCTGTTGGACATGTGAGCCATGTCAATCCTGCTGCGGAAAAACCTGAAAAATTCAGTGGACAGAATTTCAAACGGTGGCAACAGAAAATATTTTTCTACTTAACCACATTGAACCTTGCGAGGTTCCTAAAGGAAGATGCTCATGTACCCACGGAGGGTGAGATTGATATCCAAGTGATCAGTGCGATCGATGCTTGGAATCATTCTGAATTCGTATGTAGGAATTATGTGCTGAATGGGCTAAGTGATTCCTTGTACAGTGTGTACGCCGGAATGAAAACAGCAAAAAAAGGCTTTGGGAATCTTTAGACCGAAAATATAAAACTGAGGATGCCGGTACTAAGAAATTTATTGTAAGCCGATTCCTAGATTTTAATATGGTTGATTCTAAAACTGTGTTAAGCCAAGTACAAGAACTGCAGATTATTCTAGCAGAGATTCATGCTGAGGGGATGGTTTTAAGTGAAACCTTCCAAGTAGCCTCGATAATTGAGAAACTACCACATGGTTGGAAAGATTTCAAGAATTATCTAAAGCATAAGCGAAAAGAAATGAGCATTGAAGACTTGGTTCTTAAGCTCAAAATTGAGGAAGATAACAGAGTATCTGACAAGAGAGGAATATCTCATGAGGCCAAAACAAATGTTGTTGAACATGGCCATAAGAACAAGAACCTCAAGAAAAAAGGGTCAAAGATAGGCCATAAAGGAGGAGTTTCCAAGAAATCAAAATTTCAAGGAAGATGCTTCAACTGTGACAAAATGGGTCACAAGTTTTCTGAGTGCAGACTGCCGAAGAAGAAAAAGAAACAACAGGCTAATGTGATGGAAAACATGACTCAAGATGTTTCAGACATTAACCTTTCTGCTGTGGTTTCTGAGTGAATCTGGTGGGTTCTAACCCAAGAGAGTGGTGGATTGACACTGGTGCCAATCGACATGTGTGCTCGGACAAGAGCATGTTTTCTTCATTTGAGCCTGTTGGTAATGGGGAAAAAATATACATGGAAAATTCAGCAACATCTGAGATTGAAGGTCAAGGAAATGTGATTCTGAAGATGACTTCTGGGAAAGAGTTGACTTTGAACAACATTCTGTATGTACCAGAAATATGGAAGAATCTTGTATCTGGATCGCTTCTGAACAAGCATGGATTCCGGATGGTGTTCGAGTCTGAAAAAGTAGTTTGACTAAAAATGAGATGTATGTGGGAAAAGGTATGTAACCGATGGGCTCTTTAAGCTCAATGTAATGGTTATTAAACCCAAAGATATCAATAAAGCTAGTTCTTCTGCTTATATTGTTGAGTACTCTAATCTATGACATGATAGATTAGGACATGTTAATTTTAATTCATTGCGGAAATTAATTAACATGAATCACATTCCCAATTTTAAAATTGATAACAAACATAAGTGTGATACTTGTGTTGAGGCAAAACTAACTAGATCATCTTTTCATAGTATTGAAAGAAACTCTGAACCACTTGATCTAATTCATACCGATGTATGTGATTTTAATTCAATACAATCGAGAGGCGGTAATAAATATTTTATTACCTTTATTGATGATTGCACGAGATTTTTCTATGTGTATTTAATGAAAAGCAAGGACGAAGCTATAAATAAATTTGTTCTCTATAAGAATGAAGTTGAGAACCAACTGAATAAAAGAATTAAAGAGTTAAGAAGTGATCGTGGTGGTGAATATGTTTTTCCTTTTGAATCACTTTGTGAACAAAATGGAATCATACATCAAACCACAGCTCCTTATTCACCTCAATCCAATGGGATTGCAGAACGAAAGAATCGTACCTTGAAAGAGATGATGAACGCTATGTTAATCAGCTCTGGCTTACCTCAGAATATGTGGGGAGAAGCTGTTTTATTAGCTAATTACCTTTTAAATAAGGTACCACGGAAGAAGCAGGGAAAACTCCGTATGAGATGTGGAAATGAAGAGTACCTTCCTATAAATTCCTACGAGTGTGGGGGTGTCTTGCCAAGGTAGTCATTCCTCCACCTAAGAAGGTGAAGATAAGACCAAAAACTGTTGATTTTGTTTTCATAGGATATGCACATAACAGTAATGCTTATCGATTTCTTGTGTATGAGTCTAATGTACCAGATATTCACAAGAATACGATAATGGAGTCCAGGAATGCATCTTTTTTCGAATACGTTTTTCCCTGTAAAACTAATTCGAATTCAAATGTGCACAAACGGGCACATGAGACTATCATTGAAGATAGTCAGGATCAAGAACACATAAATGTTCCGGAGGATCAACAAGTTGTTGAACTTGAACCAAGACGTAGCAAAAGAGCTAGAACATAAAAATCATTTGGTCCAGATTTTCTGACATTTTTTTCTAGAGAATGATCCTCAAAGCTATAACGAAGCTGTAAGGTCAGCTGATGGTGCTTTGTGGAAAGATGCCATCAATAGTGAAATTGAATCCATCTTACAAAATCACACCTGGGAGTTAGTGAATATTCCTCAAGGATGTAACCCTTTAAGGTCCAAGTGGGTTTTCAAAAGGAAAATGAAGGCAGATGGATCAATTGACAAGTACAAAGCAAGACTTGTAATTAAAGGTTACAGACAACGTGAATGTCTTGATTACTTTGATACTTATTCTCCTGTAACGAAAATAAATTCCATAAGGATGATACTAGCGATCGCAGCTTTGCGCAATCTTGAGGTACATCAGATGGATGTGAAAACAGCCTTTCTGAATGGAGATTTAGATGAAGAAATCTACATGGAACAACCTGAAGGCTTTATAGCTCCAGGACAAGAAAAGAAAGTCTGTAAGTTAGTAAAATTCTTGTATGGATTGAAACAAGCCCCGAAACAATGGCATAAAAAGTTTGACGACACCATGTTGGCAAATGGCTTCACAATCAATGAATGTGATAAGTGTATTTATGTCAGAGAGACAGAAGTTGGCTATGTCATTTTATGTCTCTACGTTGATGACATATTGATTGTCGGGAGTAATGTTAAAATGGTGAAATCTACCAAGGATATGCTGAAATCTAAGTTTGACATGAAAGACATGGGTCTAGCAGATGTCATTCTGGGAATAAAGATCTCGAGAAGTCCAGATGGACTTATTCTTGATCAGTCGCACTATGTGGACAAGATACTTGGTAAATTCAACAATGATGATTCTGATGTGGCTAGAACTCCTTTAGATGTGAGTCTACACCTATCAAAGAATATGGGAGATGGTATATCTCAAGTAGAATACTATAGAGTTATCGGGAGTTTGATGTACTTATCAAGTTGTACAAGGCCTGATATAACATGTACAATAAACAAGCTCAACAGATATACGAGTAATCCGGGGGTTGATCACTGGAAAGCAATAGTAAGGGTACTCAGGTACTTACGTTTTACTCGTAATTATGGGTTACACTATCATAGATATCCAGCTGTAATTGAAGGATACAGTGATGCAAATTGGATATCTGATATGAAAGACTCAAAGTCTACCAGTGGCTATGTGTTTACACTAGCAGGTGCAGCTATATCATGGAAATCCTCCAAATAGACTGTGATAGCCAGATCTACAATGGAATCAGAATTCATTGCATTAGATAAGTGTGCTGAAGAAGCAGAATGGCTTCGAAATTTTCTAGAGGATATTCCAAGTTGGCCTAAGCCAGTGCCAGCAATTTGCATTCATTGCGATAGTCAATCTGCAATTGGAAGGGTACATAACAATATGTATAATGGTAAGTCTAGACATACTCGTCGTAGACACAATACCGTTAGACAATTACTCTCTACTGGAGTGATTTCAATTGACTATGTAAAGTCAAAGGATACATTGCGGATCCGCTAACCAAATGGTTAAACAGAGAGTTAGTTGTGAAATCATCGAGGGGAATGAGACTAAAGCCCATTAGATAAATGTTTATTACGAAGGAAAACCCAACCTTGTTGACTGGAGATCCCAAGATCTAGGTTCAATGGGACAACCTACTCGTAAAAGACATAATTGGTTCACTGTGGGGGTTACCCTCTAGTCCATTCCTATGGTGAAATGAAACAGTGATGCTCGTATGGATAGAGGTTAAGCAAAGGCTTTTAATGATTCTTATGCGTCGGGAATCCGAGCAGAGTATTACGAGATACTCTTAAATAAGAAATCACCTATGTGAGAGAGAAGTGGGGCCGCTTCAAAGGGAATTGTACGGGGCTCAATTCTTAGAAACTCTCGCAGAACCAGGTTGATGTTCATGGCCAAAATGAACATAATAATGAGAACTCAGATGTGTTAGGTAAAATATCTGTGTGATATATGTTTTCCATTTACATGAACGGCAGTACAGTTCAATGACATCGTGTCCACTATCAGCCAGTGAATGAGATATATTTTCACAAGGGAAGGTTCAAAGGCTGAGGCCTACCTATCCTATACAGGGTGTTGAACCGTTGAACTCTTCTAGGTCAAAATAAAATGTTTTATAAAATAATTTTATTTGACGTTTTTTCGCCAATTTCATTCATGTGGGGGATTGTTGGAAAATACTTATGAGTAAGCATTTTGAGGCACAATTTCAAGCATGGTCTACTTCGTGTTAGTGGTTGTTTTGAATGATTCAGATACTCCTCCGTGAGTAGTTCGAAATAGTATATTCATATGCTTAAAATGGTGCTTGGGTGAATGAGAAATTGTTGCTCAAAGTTTACCCCCATTGGTGTTGGAAAATAAAGAGAAATGTGTTTGTCCCACATGGGAAAGCTAATTTGTGTTTATATATGATTGCTCATATGTAGATGGGTAAGAGTTATAAGGATAAAGGCTCTCTCTACGTGCGCGCGCATGGGGGGTGCAAATCAAAATCCGAACAGGCTTGGCTCGTGTGCACCCGCGCGTCCTGCGTACACGAATGCCGGACCAAATTGTGCGGGCCCGACCCAGCCAATTTTTGCAAGTCTCTTTATTTTTCCAAACCTTTTGAAGTTCCATAACAGTTGAATTAATGATATTAATTGACTTGGTGGTTACAAGCAAATGCAAGGTCTCCCACTCATGTTTGGAGTGTTCAATTCCTTTTTAAAGGCTGTGTTTTTTGTTTTCTAGATAATGCACAACATAGAGAATAGACTCACACGAAACAGAGACACAGTGTTCACTTTCGGTGTTTCCTTTGTTTATTTTCGGAAGAGTTCAAACACTTTAGTGGTTCGTTGGATACGAGTTTGGTGGTGCCCTTACTTGTTCGTTTTCCGTTGTATCCTGGGAAACAATCGTCTCATGTTCTACTACTGCACCTAAGGAGAGGACGAATTTGTTTTAAGGAAATTGTTGGCATCAACAAGCCTCCGGAAAGTGGAGCAGTGGCAGTGGTTCAATTCGGTCAGAGGCAGACGGTTTCATCAGGGGTCCGCTTCAGAGGTTCGCGCCTTCTTCACAGTCAGGGGTCCGTTTGCTCAGGGTCTGCCGTCAGACGTCAGGGTCAGAGACAGCCAGCTTCATCAAAATTAGCCATCAGAGTCATGGGTTAAATTCAGAGGCAGACACACACAAACACTTCAGGGTCTGACGCACTTCGCTAGACACACATTGCTCAAGGTCTGAATCATCGTCGTGGGTCAGAATCATACTTCAGCGTCTGGAACTCAGGGTCTGAATGTCGTTGAGTCTGAACCTCGTTACCAGGGTCTGAAATGCTCATCTACATGGTCTGCTTCTCAGGGTCTGCTGCGTGGGTCTGATTCAGTAGTCTAAGCCTAATTCTGATTCGGATTTCCCAATTACCGTGAAATAATTGTAATATTTGTAATACATTACTAATATGAGATTAATAAGGAAACCCTTTAGTGGTTTAGTGTTAAATTATTTCTCTTTTCATTCATGTGATAGATATCTCACTCCTCTCGTATGTATTGTGGATTTTTTTTTTTTTTAAATATTTGAAAATAGATTCTATTTGTTCTGGAACCAAATATTTATACCGAGTTTTTTTTTTCTAGAATTCTTATAATACACCTGAATAGATTGTAATGTAATAATTAATAGGTCTATTATTATCTAGATTCACATAATTATAGCCAAATCTAAGGTTTTACATAACGTAGCTCATTAATGAGTAAGGAAAAATCATTTTAATTTGTAGGTTTTGTACCACATTATTCAAGGGACGTGACTTAGTGATGTAGGGCTCATGATCTCCCATTGGGGTTCTGGGTTCGAATTCAGGGAGTCGTTTCTTGTAAAGCCTGTGACAGCAGCAGACCGGAGTGTAGGGGTTGGTGCTCTGAGCGCCAATTCCCTGGTTTTTTGTTAAATACTTCTGTAAAACATTATTATTAGTAATAATATATGCAGTTTCTTAATATAATCTATTCTTTTGTATGGTAAAGACGTAATGACCCGAGAATGATTAGTCATGATACAGTTGCAAAAGCGTCGCAACGGACATTGAGAAGTATCATGACGTTGTCATTCTCAGACAGTTCCTCCTGGTCAAGGTTTACACTACTTGGTCAGTATAGTAAACCCGTTGAGACCGGTACATGTCGTATACTGGAATATATGATTCCAATGGTTTCTCAATGAACCATTAGTCTTGGAGACTAGTATAGACGTGTATGTGTTTATAGCGGATAAACACTGAACGACTCACCGAAGATTCTTAATGGATGGTACACCAGCGTCAATAAGAATCTTCTTGGGTTGAGTAGCACTTGTGATTCTTAGACTTGAGATGCCATTGTGGGCACATGAGACATCTTCTACACTTAGACGGCAGTCACGTCACCGATCTATTTAGATCAGACCTCCGCCTGTTCGTTGGGTGTAGATAGATCCTCAGGGTGTCCTATGTGTATCAAGATAGGATCCGTCAGTTCTGTGTACCAGAGCATAGGTAGTCCATATGATTAGCAATCAGATAAAACCATGGGCCCGTGGTAAGTTTAGAAGCTAGTTCTAAACATTCTTTTTGAGATTGCTAATAGAATAGTCGACTGGATAATCCCGATAGAGATTTGACGTTTACATCTATATCTCTGGGATTTATCCGGATACCTGTGACGGAGGAATTATACATTTGCGATGACCTCGACCTGTATGGTTTAGCGAGATTATCCGTGATCGTCATAATCTACGGGTGGATAGATTATGGACATGAAATTTGATTTCGTGACGGATATACCTGAACCTAGAGAGTCTCAATAATGAAACATACTCGTTGAGCACTAGAGCAACATAAATAAATAATATTGATTATTTATAAAGTCGTTTAATGGTTAAACGCAAGATACATGCTAAAGACACTAGATAGTCATTTACTTAATTATTGTGTATTTACATTTAATACTTGATTAATTTAAATACACATTAATTAATAGTCAAAATGAGTTATTTGACTTATTTCCTAAATGAATATATGTTTTTAATATTTAATGTAAATATTATACATATATTAATATATTTGTATTTGATTAATTAATTAATTATTTAATTGTTAAATGATTAAATTAATTAAAATATAAATATCTTATGTTAGGATAATTAAAGTAAATGACATTAGTTGCAATTGTTGACCAAGATAAATATCTAATAAAGTAGTTTAGAAGATATTTATGCAAGTTGATTGATTATAATTGAAATGAAATTGAAATTACAATTTGTTGAATTTGGTCTTGCATTTTCGGCCAAGGTGTAATTGTTACACATATAAATGATTTTCATTTCATTTAACAATTAACCTAATACACTTTATCAAAAATAAACACCATTGAAGAAAGCTTGAAGAAGTTTGAGAAAGAAAAGAAAAACCAAGGAAAGCTTGATTTTAGTAAGTTTTCTCTAACTTACTATTAGTAAGGAAAATGTTCCTTAGCACCTAGGCTTCCATATATGATATCCTTAGGTTATTTCTTTCTTTATTCTTTATGTTTTTGGTGATGGAAAGTTTGGTGAAGTTGTAGAGCATGTATAATGAATAAAGTGTTTAACTATTGTAGTAATAAACACTCTTGTAAGGTTTATGAAACCAATTTGCTATTCTAGAGTTGTTGACCCACTCTTAAATGACCTAGATTTGATCTTGAGTTGTTTCATTGTGTTGAGACTTGAATTGGATGAAAGATTGATGATTGAAACATTTGATTTAATGTAATTAGCCTAATTTGTCCAATTTGTGGAAATTGAAAAATTAGGGTTTCTAACTAATTCCAAATTTGGGGGTTTTCATATATGTTGAGCATTTGGGTGTGTATATGATGCATGCAAAGTTTCATGTTGATTGGATTTCATTTGGATGAGTTTTGAAGCATGAAATGACCAAATGGTCAACTTGGGCACCATTTGGTGCTCTCGGCTTTGAGAGAGAAAAATGGGGATTTTGGTTGCTTTGGTGTTTTGATGTTTTGAACATCATAAGTTCATCTTAGAAATGATTTAGAATCATTCAAAATTGATTGGATCAATTTCGGACTAAAACGGACAAAAATACAAAGCAAGGGTATTTCGGTAAATTCACCTAAAAATGTTTTATTGAATTTATTTTCATAATTTGATTATTGGAAGGTTAAATAAATATGTTTATTTAATTTATCCGAGAAAAAGTTTTGAAATCTGAAAATCGGATTTTCACCGCTTCCGCTGCGTTACCGGATTCACCCCCTAAATAACCCCTTCACGGAGATTTTACATGCTCCGTTTAAAGATGGCAGAAAGCTCGGACCCGGTCCGGCCCGGCCCGGACCGGCCCTTCCGGGCCGGTCCTAGATTTATAAGTCAGTCTCGGTCTTAAACAAAAAAAAAAAAATCATATATATATACTTTAATATGTTTGTAGCATTTGTATTTATTTATATTATTTGGATTGTTAGTTTATCGATGAAACTTTTGATGTCTTTGTGAATTGTCTTTGTATATAGTGGGAATGTAATTTGAATTTGTATATTTTGAAATTTTTTCAATTTTTTTTTTAAAAGTGCCTGATAAAGCCCGGGCCCGGCCCGAGCCCGTGCCATTGCCACTCTTAGCTCCGTTTAAGCCCGAAAGAAATGATTTAACGGTGAGATTTCCAACAATTCCAAAAAATAAAAAAAGATTTGTACCACATTAAAAAAAATGGTCCATAAGTGTCTCTTTCTATTTAATTGTTAGGGATGTGCAAGGTCTCCCACTCATGTTTGGAGTGTTCAATTCCTTTTTAAAGGCTGTGTTTTTTTGTTTTTTAGATAATGCACAACACAGAGAATAGACTCACACGAAACAGAGACACAGTGTTCACTTTCGGTGTTTCCTTTGTTTATTTTCGGAAGAGTTCAAACACTTTAGTGGTTCGTTGGATACGAGTTTGGTGGTGCCCTTACTTGTTCGTTTTCCGTTGTATCCTGCGAAAACAATCGTCTCATGTTCTACTGCACCTAAGGTAGAGGACGAATTTGTTTTAAGGAAATTGTTGGCATCAACAAGCCTCCGAAAGTGGAGCAGTGGCAGTGGTTCAATTCGGTCAGAGGCAGACGGTTTCATCAGGGGTCCGCTTCAGAGGTTCGCGCCTTCTTCACAGTCAGGGGTCCGTTTGCTCAGGGTCTGCCGTCAGACGTCAGGGTCAGAGACAGCCAGCTTCATCAGAATTAGCCATCAGAGTCATGGGTTAAATTCAGAGGCAGACACACACAAACACTTTAGGGTCTGACGCACTTCGCTAGACACACATTGCTCAAGGTCTGAATCATCGTCGTGGGTCAGAATCATACTTCAGCGTCTGGAACTCAGGGTCTGAATGTCGTTGAGTCTGAACCTCGTTACCAGGTCTGAAATGCTCATCTACATGGTCTGCTTCTCAGGGTCTGCTGCGTGGGTCTGATTCAGTAGTCTAAGCCTAATTCTGATTCGGATTTCCCAATTACCGTGTGAAATAATTGTAATATTTGTAATACATTACTAATATGAGATTAATAAGGAAACCCTTTAGTGGTTAGTGTTAAATTATTTCTCTTTTCATTCATGTGATAGATATCTCACTCCTCTCGTATGTATTGTGGATTTTTTTTTTTTTTAAATATTTGAAAATAGATTCTATTTGTTCTGGAACCAAATATTTATACCGAGTTTTTTTTTTTTCTAGAATTCTTATAATACACCTGAATAGATTGTAATGTAATTTAATAGGTCTATTATTATCTAGATTCACATAATTATATCCAAATCTAAGGTTTTACATAACGTAGCTCATTAATGAGTAAGGAAAAATCATTTTAATTTGTAGGTTTTGTACCACATTATTCAAGGGACGTGACTTAGTGATGTAGGGCTCATGATCTCCCATTGGGGTTCTGGGTTCGAATTCAGGGAGTGCTTTTCTTGTAAGAGCATGTGACAGCCGGAGATTTTACATGCTCCGCTTAAAGATGGCAGGAAAGCTCGGACCCGGTCCGGCCCGGCCCGGACCGGCCCTTCCGGGCCGGGCCCTAGATTTATAAGTCAGTCTCGGTCTTAAAAACAAAAAAAAAATCATATATATACTTTAATAGTTTTGTAGCATTTATATTTATTTATAGTATTTGGATTGTTAGTTTATCGATGAAACTTTTGATGTATTGTGAATTGTCTTTGTATATAGTGGGAATGTATTTTGAATTTGTATATTTTGAATTTTTTCAATTTTTTTTTTAAAAGTGCCTGATAAAGCCCGGGCCCGGCCCGAGCCCGTGCCATTGCCACTCTTAGCTCCGTTTAAAAAGCCCGGAAGAAATGATTTAACGGTGAGATTTCCAACAATTCCAAAAAAAAAAAAAAAGATTTGTACCACATTAAAAAAAATGGTCCATAAGTGTCTCTTTCTATTTAATTGTTAGAGATGTGCAAGGTCTCCCACTCATGTTTGGAGTGTTCAATTCCTTTTTAAAGGCTGTGTTTTTTGTTTTTTAGATAATGCACAACACAGAGAATAGACTCACACGAAACAGAGACACAATGTTCACTTTCGTGTTTTCCTTTGTTTATTTTCGGAAGAGTTCAAACACTTTAGTGGTTCGTTGGATACGAGTTTGGTGGTGCCCTTACTTGTTCGTTTTCCGTTGTATCCTGGGAAACAATCGTCTCATGTTCTACTGCACCTAAGGTAGAGGACGAATTTGTTTTAAGGAAATTGTTGGCATCAACAAGCCTCCGGAAAGTGGAGCAGTGGCAGTGGGTCAATTCGGTCAGAGGCAGACGGTTTCATCAGGGGTCCGCTTCAGAGGTTCGCGCCTTCTTCACAGTCAGGGGTCCGTTTGCTCAGGGTCTGCCGTCAGACGTCAGGGTCAGAGACAGCCAGCTTCATCAGAATTAGCCATCAGAGTCATGGGTTAAATTCAGAGGCAGACACACACAAACATTTCAGGGTCTGACGCACTTCGCCAGACACACATTGCTCAAGGTCTGAATCATCGTCGTGGGTCAGAATCATACTTCAGCGTCTGGAACTCAGGGTCTGAATGTCGTTGAGTCTGAACCTCGTTACCAGGGTCTGAAATGCTCATCTACATGGTCTGCTTCTCAGGGTCTGCTGCGTGGGTCTGATTCAGTAGTCTAAGCCTAATTCTGATTCGGATTTCCCAATTACCGTGAAATAATTGTAATATTTGTAATACATTACTAATATGAGATTAATAAGGAAACCCTTTAGTGGTTTAGTGTTAAATTATTTCTCTTTTCATTCATGTGATAGATATCTCACTCCTCTCGTATGTATTGTGGATTTTTTTTTTTTTTTTAATATTTGAAAATAGATTCTATTTGTTCTGGAACCAAATATTTATACCGAGTTTTTTTTTCTAGAATTCTTATAATACACCTGAATAGATTGTAATGTAATAATTAATAGGTCTATTATTATCTAGATTCACATAATTATAGCCAAATCTAAGGTTTTACATAACGTAGCTCATTAATGAGTAAGGAAAAATCATTTTAATTTGTGTAGTTTTGTACCACATTATTCAAGGGACGTGACTTAGTGATGTAGGGCTCATGATCTCCCATTGGGGTTCTGGGTTCGAATTCAGGGAGTGCTTTTCTTGTAAGAGCCTGTGACAGCCGGAGATTTTACATGCTCCGCTTAAAGATGGCAGGAAAGCTCGGACCCGGTCCGGCCCGGCCCGGACCGGCCCTTCCGGGCCGGGCCCTAGATTATAAGTCAGACTCGGTCTTAAACAAAAAAAAAATCATATGTATACTTTAATATGTTTGTAGCATTTGTATTTATTTATAGTATTTGGATTGTTAGTTTATCGATGAAACTTTTGATGTATTTGTGAATTGTCTTTGTATATAGTGGGAATGTATTTTGAATTTGTATATTTTGAATTTTTTTCAATTTTTTTTTAAAAAGTGCCGGATAAAGCCCGGGCCCTGCCCGAGCCCGTGCCATTGCCACTCTTAGCTCCGTTTAAGCCCGGAAGAAATGATTTAACGGTGAGATTTCCAACAATTCCAAAAAATAAAAAAAGATTTGTACCACATTAAAAAAAATGGTCCATAAGTGTCTCTTTCTATTTAATTGTTAGGGATGACTTTCAAAAATTATCTTAATGTCAAAGTCACTTTCTAGTAGTTTTCACTTGTTGTCCATGTGATGATTGTTTTGTTGCCAAAGATGAATTTCGTGTGTGTGAAAAGCTCCATTTGCGCATGACATTGAGTGAGAATTAATGTTAGGTTTTTTTAGAATAAGTTGCCCAAGTTGGGCTGCTCTTTTTGAAATTTCCATGATGTTGGTTTTCAAATTTCAATTATTGTTATGTACTTTTGAGTTTTAAATAATAACACCATATTTTTAAACAATATTTCAAGTGTTTATTTGATGTTTAAAACACAAATTATTAGTTGTTTCATGTAAATATCATGGTACCTTAAAAATGTAAATATTATGAATAGATTTCAAACGATGAAAATGTGTTCTAATATTATATAATTCATAACATTTTAAATGAAATTGATAAAAAAAAAAAAGGTAAGTTTAAGAATGAAAAAAGTTTTAGATTCTTTTATAATAGCTTTGATAGGGGTAATTGAGCTGAGTTGCGACTGTTCAAGTTTGGCTTGATAAGTATTTATATTGGCTTGATAAGCAATTATATGAGCTTGCACTTAGTTTGAGCTCGAATCGAGCTTTACATGTGTTTTTCAGACTCGATTTTTTAAGAACATAATGAGATCGAACTTGGCTCAAACTCAATTACTAAAAGAGTTGAGCTCGATTCCAGTTAAAATGTGAAAATTCAATTTGAACTTTTAATTTTTATTTACTTTTTCAAATTTTAAATAAATTTCCTATAAAATCCAAATGTTTGTAACACATACAGAGATTATAATATCGAGTCAATTTGTATTTATACGATGCGAGTCGAGTCTATTTCAAATAATTTTTTTTTTTTATTAAAAGCAAAAATTAATGAAGAGCCCAACACATTTTACTGATCAAGTTGTTTATTTAAATTTGTTAAAACACGCATTGAAAGCTAACGAATTTAACGGTCTTAATTTATGGCCTAAGAAATTTTACTTTGCGTATCAAACAGCACAACCGTTTCACGTTTTATGTCAACGGCTTTGATTTTGGGCAAAGCAAGGAACCTATGATCAAATATTTATTTATTTATTTTATGCCTTTAGAAATTTCTTTGAATATTTATTTTATGTCAACAAAAAAGGGGGGGCTTTTATTAGGGATATTAATTTAGGTTAGAATTCATTGATTCGTTTGATTCGATTCGCTTTAAAGCGAATACAAGTTTGAAAAAATTGATTTGTTTAATAAATAGGTCAATTCGATTCGATTCATTTATTAAAAGAAACGAATATGAATTTAAGGTCATTAATTCGTTTAGTTGTTTATGATTCGCTTTATTTTGAATAAATGGGTCAATAAATCGATTCAATTCATTTTGATTCAAATCATGGGATTTAAAATTAGACTTATTGTCAATATGTTTCGATCGAAAAAATGTCAATTATATTTATAACAAAATAATGGTTTCAAACAAGCCATTTTTAAATACTCATATTTCCTTCCTCCGGATTCTAAATCACAATCTGTCCAAATACATATACTTAACATTCATACTTATAATTCTTATAAACAAATGTCTCTCAAATTCGGACTTACGCCAGTTCGAAATTAACCATAAAAATACTGCGTCGCACATACTTTACATTAACTTCTGTTATAATCACATTTTTACCTCATTCAAATTGGTGACTGAAAGTAGGTATGAGCAAAATTAGTTTTGGTTCTGAATGGAATCAGAACCAATTTTAAAATAATCGGTACCTAACTATTAGAATAGGGTCTAGACCCGCACCTGGTATACCCGGGTCCAGATCAGGATAATTTTTCCCGAACCCGGGAAGTGAAAATTAGTTTCGGACCCGGGTTCGGATTTTACCATCCCTAGTCATAGTTGCAATATGATTATAAGTGGTTTCATCAACATCAAAAAACTAATGTTGAATTAATATTTAGTGTGTATGTAAATTAAATAAATACTTTCAAAAACAGTGCCTAAGTTCAAATATTAGGGGAGTTAAGTGGGCTAAAAAATATATTTGGGCTTACTCACCTCTTATCTTTTAAAGAAAATATTATTGTTCACAATTAATATATATATTTTTTTAAAAGATAACGGTAAAGGGAGTAACATTATGTCAAATTTCTTGTTAATCAAAAAAATTAAAGAGGAATAAAAAATAATTAAATATGAATAAAATTTAAAACCTTAAGATTAAAGAGGAAAGAAATTTAGATATATGATTTTTCTATAATAAATTATAGGAAATATGATTTTTTAATAAATTTCTATATATTAAATTATCCAAAACCACTACAAACTTTTTTAGTCCTGTTAGTGGTAAAATTACCGAAAGGAACATCAAGTTAAAAAAAAAAAAATGAGACTCACCATTTCTTCTCGAACATGATCTAAAGAGTCCCACCTGATTTTAATTAAATAATAAATAAAACTGATTTCTTTAATTCCTTTTAACCTTTAATTTAAAAAGTAATTATCTCAGTTTTTCATAAAAAAAAAATATTATATATAATTAATTAAAAAATCATAAACTCTAAAAAAAATACCAATGTCGTTATATTTCGTTTAAAAAAAAGATAAAAGCGTCCTTACATTTATAAGAGTTAGATTGATTATTTCAGATTAGTCATTTTTAAAATTCAAAAATCTCCTTCATGCGAACTTTAAATTATAATATGTAAAAATATATATACACTTAACATCCTTATCTACAAATTTCATTAATAAACTTCTATCAAGTTTAGACTTATATAAGATCAAAATCAATATCAAAATCGTTGAGTGATACTTACTATACAACCTCGACCGCTGTTACTAAAACGAACATAACTTTCTCTGCCCAAACATCTAATTTGCAATCCATAAAAAAAAAACCCACAGAATCAAGTTGTAGAGGACTGCAAATTTACGAAGGAACCAAAGTCTAATATCAAACAAGTGAAAACAAAAATTGGAATCAAAATCTTAAGGCACAATAAAATTTGTAATTGAGTCAAGTCATAATTGCATTTTACATAAGTTGTTTGAGATTAGTCACGGTCATATTGTACCCAAATCACATTTTAACCTGAATCATATTGAAATAAAAATATGTGTTTCTGTCAGACCCCATTTTTCCAGTAATTTCGGAAAATTGCTTTACCCTTGACAGACCCTCCTTTTGTCCACTTATAATATCCTTCCTTTTGAAATGAAATATTTATTATTTATTTATTTATTTTATATTTTGATTTAATTCTTTTATTTTTTAACCCATTTATTTTTTTCTTGTATTTATATTTTTTTTCTCTTTAACTTATTTAATAAATCAAATATATATATTTTATTTATTTTGTATTTATTTATTTATTTAATTTTCTTTTGTTGTCTTTATTAATTTATTTAACACTACTTATTATAACAGAAAATGTCTCTTTTTTGTTAGTAATAATTTTTCATTTGTGACTAAAATGATTATATGTTATAGCTTGTAGATAAATACTTTTTTCAAATAAAAAATCTATTGAATCAATCTTGGTTTTGCAATATTAAGAGAAAAATATAGGTAAAAATACTCAAAAAATACACAAAATATATAAAAACACAATTTTAATTTATGTTGCCTCCAAAATCTCATCCTGGTGAACTTTGTCATATATACATTACTTCGTACTAGAATATATAAATAAAATAGAAAAAAGATAAATATAATAATTAAAAAATATAAAGAATATTAAATAAATAAAGTCAAAAAGATATTAAAAATAATTAAATAAATAAATTTAATTAATAAGATAAAAAAATAAACCAATATATATATATATATATGAATTATAATAAATTTGATAATATTATAATTTTATTAAGGGGTGGATGTCAGAGGAGGAGGAAAAACAGCCATCATAATTTAGTCAAGTCCAATCTCACAAAACGCATATAGGTGGCCCCAACACAATATTTTCAATATTGGTGATTGAAAATTGTATTGTACGTGTTTCTGTCACATTATTTACTTCAGTCACATTGAGCACAGACACAATCATATTTTACCTCAGTCATTTGATGACTGAAAGTTGTGTTGTGTGTACCTCATGAAATTACCTACAAGCAATAGCAAAAAACAACTATACCCGGGGGAGGTGAATTGGGTAATTAAAAATTTATACGGAATTATAAGTCGTTGCAATTTTAAGCTTTCAAGCTTCACCAACAATTATAAAAAAC